>NDGN011297937.1:0-10455 GCA_002564285.1 Tympanoctomys barrerae
TGTGCTTTGCTAAGCTTGTTCCAAGTAGGCGCTTTAGACCACTGAGCCATCTCACCAGCCCTGAATTGTAATTTTGGTTTTTTCTAACTTTTTTTTTTTTCTATATTTAGGACAGGGTCTACAGGGTCTCACTGCATACATTGAACTCGTAGTGATCCTTCTCTTTTCAGCTTCCCAAGTGCTGAGATTACGGCACACACCACCCCACCCAAATCATTTCTTAATAATGAGAGCTGTCAGGGCCGGGGAGATGGCTCAGTGGAATAAGCGCTTGCCTGGCAAAAACACGGGCCTGAGTTCAATCCCCGGTTCTGCCAAAATAAATAAGTAAATAAAAAAATGAGAGGTGGCATCTGTTAGCGGCTTCTTACTGAAATCCTCCCAAGACATTTTGTCTCCATAGTCCCCACAGAAGGACACGCAGGAAAGAGTGAGAAGAGGAAGCGCTTTTCTCCTGCTTGCCCCTACCTCAGAACTACCCGGGCTCTCCTGAATGCTCATCTGCCGGCAGGCTCTGCCTTTGCCCTGGTGTTGGTCCGGGAGGCCCCGGCACAGCAGGGGTTGGTGTGGCCAGCCTTCAGGACGCGCCTCTGATGTGCGTCATCTCTGTCTCCTGCCCTTGGGGACATCTCCACACTGATTAGATTTTCCCTGAGGACTCCAGTATCTCTGGAGCAATGGAGCTGGGGCTGCCTGCCCAACAGAACCAGTTCTCATGCAGATTTTGAGACAGGGTCTTGTTATGTAGTGCAAATTGGCCTTGAACTCAGTGATGATCTGCCTCAGCCTCGAGTGCTGGGATTACAGGCGTGCCCCACCAGAGCGGGCTGTCTGTTTTTCATACTCTGAGAGGCATGTACTCCAACACTGGCAGGCAGACTCAGGGCAGACTCACGGATTTCTAGCAGCGAGTCCCAGCCAGCGGGCAGATCTGAGCCTTGCAGCGCAGAGGGGTCTTGTAGAGAGGACGCGTTAAGGGTGCTACCCTCGTCCTCACAGCACTGGCTGCCCTCAGGACAGCTCTGGCAGTGTCCTATCCAGGGCTACGGAGCACATCAGTGTGCGACAGCGCAGAGACCAACCACAGCTGACGAGAGCATGTCACCACATGTCACCTGGCACCATGCCCTCAACCCGGCACTGGTCTGCCCTGTGCCGCTCTCGCTATGTGGTATGGGTTGGCCTGAAACTCACCGTGCATCCCTGGCTGGCCTCTAGCTGGCAGAGATCCTCCTGCCTCAGCCTCTCAAGCGCTGGGATTACAGGTGTGCGCCACTACGCCCAGTTGTAATAAATTTTTAGTGTTCTTTTTCCTGAAGAAAAATAAAGTGGATTCTTTTTTTTTTTTTTTTTTAGCAGAACCGGGAATTGAACTCAAGCACTTTGCGCTTGCCAGGGAAGCGCTTATTCCACTGAGCCATCTCCCCAGCCCCCCCTTTTTTTTTCTTTTTAAAGTGGATTCTTAATGAAATCCTCCTAAGAGATCTTGTCTTCATAGTCCCCACAAAAGATATGTAGGACAGGATGAGAAAAGAAATGTCCTAATTAAGTCCGGGGAGATGGCTCAGGGGAATAAGCGCTTCCCTGGCAAGTGCAAGGGCCTGAGCTCAATCCTGGTTCTGAAAAAAAAAAAAAAAAAAAAAGTCCTGATCATACTTGCTTAAGTTATTTCACAGGACACCAGAATTATCCAACTCTTTAAATATTTGAAAATGCTTAGTGGACATACCCGGTGCTTCCCACTACACATTAAAACTAGGAGTGGCGCTGCCAGGCACAGTGACGCGAGCACTCCAGGAGACCCAGGAGGGAGGAGAGCCAGCACAGGCCAGCCCGGGCAGCGTAACAACTTAGCAAGACCCTGTGCTAAAATAATCAAGAGAGGCACAGGCCCCAGGGCCAATCCCAGATGCCACAGACAACAACATGGAAAATAGTTGGCTGCAGTCCCTGATGCTACCCGTTCAAAAAGTGTAAGAGATAGTAGCTTTGTCGGCTGAGGTGAGAGGATTGTAGGGTTGAGGCCGACCTGGGCATCGTAGTGGGCCTTGTCTCGAGAGCAAACATAAGAAGGGCTGCGGCTGCGGCTCAGCACACAGTGCTCCATCCTGCATACCAACAAAAGGTATGTTATGAAATATCTGTGTCCACACCAAAAACACAAACAAAAACCAAAAAACCAACTACTTGGGGAGGAACTCAGTTGCTCATGACAGCTTGACACTTGCACCCTGGTGTGAAGGAGCTGTAATCATCCTATTAGATGGTTGCAGAAGGAAGGCCAGCATCATTTTAAAATCATGACTCAGTTGCCCGTTGCTGTGTGGGAACCTTCAGGGAAAAACGTTTGGGGCATCCAGGCTGGACACTACGCCCGCAGCCCTGGAACTTGCTAACCCAGCTCCCAGAGACGGCCAATGCTGTCCCAGAGTCAAAGCTTGAATTCTTCTTTCCCTGATAAAAGCAGAGCAGAACAAAGCCTCTGGTTCTCGTCTGCGTCCTCCCCCACAGCTGGTAGTGGGGTTTGGCTGACACCCCAGGAACACTGGTTTGCAGCCAGCAGGCCTCCTCTCCGCAGCTGCTGACAGGCGGCATTGCCGAGCCCTCCCAGTAAAGTGACACGGGCCCTTCTCAGACAATGGTGTCCTTGTGTGAAACAGCTGTCTGGGAGGTGCCGCACGGGGCACAGCGGCCTGTGTGTTGCGTAGACACGGCTGGTGTTATCTCTCTGGAATGAGGCAGACAGATGGGACCAAGCTTCCAGCCAGGAATGTGCTGTGTGCCGTGCACTCCGATTTCAGTGGCCGGGGAGGAAGTGTCCCTGAGCCGGGACAGCTTGTACAAGGGCCATGGAGCACTATGAGGAAGGGTTAGATATTTTTAAATGTATTACAATAGGTGACACATAGCCTTGAAGCCCTCGAACATACGCCCTCTGGCTTTGTACACACTGATCCTGTTGTCCTTGCCACCATCTGAAGCAGTTCCGGAAGTCTTCTTTCCTGAGTGTCTTCACCAGTGTGATAAAAAATGTGTGAATGGTGTTTCCACGTGACGCGCAACGGAAAAGTCAATGTCCCCAAAACGTGAGGCTGCGTCCACTCGCCTCATTCACCAGGTCCGAACGACCATGAAGGGGAAGCATCTTGAATCACGCTAGGTGAGGGAGGCAGCCAGAGCAGAACAGCTACAGACACTCACGAGAGAGGACTCCAGGGCTGCTCCAGAAGGTGACAGGAGGACAGGACGAGTGTGTTCAAAGTAGGAGGGCGTATTGTGGGGGCGACTCCTTTAGCAAGTTGTCTTTTACTATAGTGCATTTCTTTGAGGAAGTAAGATTTATTTTAGCTTAGTCTATTTGAGAAGTAATACATTTTTTAAAATTTGAAGGCATGTAGTATAGTACTTTTTAATCACACATCACACACGGAATTTGCAGGTTTTATCTGCAACAAGCTGGCAGCCTCAGGGCCTGTCGGGGAGGCCAACAGCTCTGCCTGAACCTTGCCTGGAGCAGCACATGGTGGTGGCTGTGGCACAGCTTAGCCCTCAGCCCAGGATGTGTGCAAGCTCTAGGCCTCACCTGGCTCCAGCCTTGGCTGTGGGAGTGGTGCATGGCCATCTCCATGATGGGTCGCCATCACGAAGTAGTCAGCAGGCACATCAGGGGCCATAGCAGCTTGGTGGCCCCTGGAGTCTTGGGCCACAACAAAGCAGTGGTGTCGCCGGGTACGGCTGCGCAGGGAGCCGGGCCCATGTATCTGAGCTGCCGTTGGCTTTATTCTCATCATACTTAGAAAGTGACCCTTCAGAAGATCTCGCCCCACCCCCACCCCTATGCATGCATGTCACACACACACATACAAACATAGACACACTCTTCGTAGCCTTGTCTATGAGTCCTGGCCAGCCTGAAATTAAGGACAATGGAGGAAGTAGCCGCCACCAAAAGGAAACGGTGTGTCATGTGCCTAGGGGTGACCTCTAAGAGTGCACCGGTTGCTGAGGGCACAGCGCCCTGGGCTGAGGACACTCCTGGGTGGCGTGCGGAGCAGGAGGAGGTACTTACCCGGACACTGAGCTGCCCCTGTCCAGTAGGTATCGGTCATCCCAGGAACTGCAGAGTGGCCCTGACTGACAGAGCAAGACCTCAGACGAGTTTTCTCCAGTGAGAACCATTTCTACGCACCGTGAGTACCCTGGACTCTAGACACAGTGTAGGGTTCTTTTCTAGGACCAAGGCCAATTATGTAGATACAAAAGGAGAAACAACTTCCAGTCAGTTTCCCTAACTGCACACTCACAACCACTGTCATAGCACAGTGTGTCCCACAGAGGGGAGGGGATGGCTCTCTGCCCGCCAGTAAGGAATTAATAATTCGAGCTGGACACCGATGGTGTCTTCTAAGTTCAACTCAGTCTGGACAGCATCCACCTGCCTGGACATAGCATCTATTCCTACAGGCTGAAATGCAGTCCTAAAGCCTGCACCTAATACACATGCATGCGACACACACACACAGCGGGTACCCGTCAAAAGCCCTGGGTTATTTTACCTGTGCCTCTGGAAACAGCTGTACACGGGGACGCCCACGCCCTCTGTTTGGGTCCTCATTTCCTTGTGAGGCTTATAGCACGGAGGCTGCCACAGTTGATAAGGGACACTAGAAAGGAAGCAGATGGAGAAACACACGGGCCAAGGGATGGGGCCTGAGCGTGGAGCCACGTCTCCTCTCTGGTGACTGCTCTCTGGGGACCTCCCTGTGGCAGCTCTCCACAAGTCCTTGAATCCTGTCCTAGCTTCGTGCACAGATGTGGTCAAAGGCAGTACAAATCCAAGAGGGCCCCAGATGTGACCGGCACATGGGCTGAGCAGGAAGCCCAGCCAGGCCTGTCTGTCCAAATCCTGACCCATTCGCTCCTGGGCGTGCAGAAAGCCTGCTTCTGGAGCAGGGATCTTATCAGCCTCTGTCACACACACGGGTCTGCGAGTCACAAGTTGGACCACTTCGGCCGAGCTGCAGTGGGGAGGACCAGAGCTCCTGGAAGCTTCCTTGAGAGAGACAAATTTTGGTTTAGAACCTGCCTCAGAGAAGGGAAAGGATGGCCCATCCCTGTCCTGTATATTACAGGGTCACAGAAGTACAAACTAGTTCCATTTCAATTGACTTGCAAAAGCTAAACATGGTCTTTATGCACCTAGGCAACGTGCAGCCAGCTCGCTTCCTGGCTGATGTAAACTGAGATACGATCCCAAAACATAAACAGCTTTTACGAGCGAGGCTCCTGGAAAGCTCTAGATTACAAAAATAAAATGAAATTAGCTGAGTTTTTTCAACCTTGTTCTTGTTTTTAAAAAGTTGAGACAGGATCTTGCTCAGTTGCCACGGTGGGCCTCTGGCTTCTCAGCTCAAGCCTCAGCCTTCCAAGTAGCCGGGAGCGGGCTGGCAGCGCTCTGCCAGCACAAGCCGCCTCTTCATAAGCAGAATGGTGTTTTTTTTCCCGAGCTGCATGGAAGTGCTGGCTTTAGTGCATGTGAAATTTTCCACTGAAAATTCAAATCTTTATCGTTAGCCATCAAGTCTGGCTCCTTTAAAAAAAGGAGCAGCACTCGTGTAAATCCCTATGGATCAGGAATAAAACAAACACGTGGGCGCCCTGGGACACCTTGGCGACAGCTACTGGGGATCACAAGTGGGCATGAAAAGCATAAGGTGGGTCCCGAGGTGGGGGAAGCTCATAGTCACTCCCGGCCTGCGACACTGGCAGATTTACACTCTGGAGTCCATAGGGCCTTAGCGTGCACCTCGGGTGGGCTTGCATCTCCCACCCCTCTCTCCTCCTTGCCCCACCACCTACAACACAGAGAAGGCCAGGTGATCACGCAGAGTCCTCAGCCCCACGTCCCACTGGCCCCTCCTTGCCTGCTTTATGGGCAGTGAGTGCTCAGTGCCAACTGTACCTGTGCAGTTGCATTTTCCCGAGCTGTGTAATCCAGGAGCTCCTGGCCTGACACAGGCGTGGAGCTGGGGAGATGAGGAAAGCCCGGGGACCACTGTGCCCGGGGGAACGAGGCTGGCAGGAAGAGAGGAGACTGGGCCTTGCACGTTGCACGTGACAGGCCAGGGGTGCTGGGAGGGTCATGACTGCCACCAGGAAACAAGGGGCTGGAGCGGATGTTCACAGATAGCTGAAACTGGGAGAGCGGCACTTATCAAGGGGAATGAGGGGGCAGGTGGAGAAGTGGGCTCAAGGTTGGATTTTGTGTCCAGAACCCATGGGCAGGGCAAGACGAAGCCCATGGAGAGCAGACAGGCAAGCCAGGGCTGTGCAGAGCCACAGCGACCATTTAGATACAAGTGGAGGGGCTGGGGAGATGGCTCAGTAGAATAAGCGCTTGCCTGGCAAGTGCAAGGGCCTGAGTTCAATCTCCAGTTCCACCAAATAAATAAATAATAAATAAAAGTGGAGTTATTACAGGAAGACACAGGGCCACCAGTCCCCCTGAAACGTTGCCTCTCACTGCAAACATACTCCTCCATTTCTGAAGCAGCTCTGGAAGGCCTCTTTCTTCACATCTTTTTGTGGCTGCCTCAGTGTCCTGCATGGACATGTATGCAATTCTGTTTAATAAAAATGTAATGGTGTAGGCCAGAGAAATAGCTTGGCAACATAAGCACATAGCTGACAAGTGCCAGGTCCTGAGTTCCAGTCCATATATATATATATATATAGTGTGTCCTCAGCCACTTTGTTTGCTGGCTCTGGCGCTGTAGGACTTGTGGCTCTTCCCCCAAGTCAAAATGACAGTGAAGGGAAACTGGACGGATTCAGGACTCCGATGCAGCCATGGTGGCACAGCTGAAGACAGGAAAGAGGGTTCTAGAGCTGCTGCCAGAGGTGGCCAGGATGACAGGACGAGTGTGTTGGCAGGGGGTGGCGCTCGTCACAAGGTGTCCTGTACTATAATAAAACTAAAAAGTGTAAACACTCCCCACACACGATGAACACAGCGCAGCAGGGAGCCAGGGGTGGTGGGGCCGTAGCCAGGGCCACCAGAGCTGGAGAGAAGGTGTGAGGGAGCCGGCACGAGCCATGGGCTTAGGTAGGCACTGCGGCAGTGAAGCAGACGCCGCCCGCCTGGCAGAGAGTCAGGGCTCCAGGGGCTGTGGGCATCGCCCAGGCCGGCCACAGCAAAGTACCCTGCACCAAGGCCTTAGAGAGCACAAACTGGTCTGTGAGTTTCCAGAGCTGTGTGCGTGCCTGTGTCCTGGGCTATTTCCGGCTATTGAGACACCAGGCCCTCCCCCACCCCCACCCCGACCAGGGCCCAAGCTAATGGCCTCAGTACCTCTGGGAGGTACCCCAACATCATCGCCGAGGTCCTGGGTTAGACACTGGCAGCGACCTTAGTAGGGCACAGAAGACGGGAGTCCTATTAGCTTGGGGGGCCCCGAGGATGGGAGAACTTAGCCCCCTGAGACAGGGAGGTCTGGAGATGCTGCTAGGCGGCCTGGCTAACGTGTAGCAGAGAGACAGAGGTTTTGGAAAGAGATGACCGCAGTCAGCAGCTCTTAGAGCACTGGAGGAGAAACAAGAGCTCAGGCAGATGGGAAACTGGACGGGAGCAGCTCACATCTGTAATCCCAGCACTCTGGAGGCTGAAGCAGGAGGATCACAAGTTTAGGCTGAAGCAGGAGGATCACAAGTTTGAGGCCAGTCAGCTGGATGGTTTGGAGGATAGGGTATGGGGCAAGAATCAAGAACAGATAGATGGACAGGAGTCCTCTCACTTCCTCCGTCTACTAAGGGGCAAGGCTAGTGCCAGCCACGTGGGAACAGGCGCCGAGTCAGCGAGTGCAGAAGGGAGCTGGCGGCCCCAAGCCGGTCAGCGCGTAGGCGGGCTTGCAGATGGTGCCTGGCGTGCATGCGGGGCTGATGGCTGACTGGTTACAGACTGGTTAGGTGCCGGGTCTGGCCACAGGAGGCGGGGCATAGGGCGTGGCCTGGAAGGGTTCACTTCCTTCCCTTTTCCCTCCGCTCTCGGCTTCCCCAGGGCTGTGCTGTGATTTTCACCCCGCTGTCCCGCCTGGGAGCTAGCCAACCCTGGCCTGAGATGCGAGTTAAAATAGGCCTCTCCACCTTTAAGTTGTGGGTGCTGGGTATCGTGGCTCACTCACTATGTGTCAGCAACTAGAAAACGACATAGAGACTTCCGGAGCCAAGCTGGGGTTGTTACTGTGACGGCCTGTGCCTGGCCACGGGCTTCAGAAGCAGTCGGAACTCATTTGCAGGAGGAACTTGGAAAGATTAGGAGGTGCTGGCTGGAGAAGCAGCCCCAGAACCCTGTAAACCAAGCTTGATGGGAGATTCTGGTCAGAATCAAGACCAGAGTGCAGAGAGAAATGCAGATGGCGACAGCCAGGCTCAGGGGGTTTCTCTCAGTCAGGAACAAGGATTCCACTGGCAGTTAGACCCCAGGCCATGCGTGTCACGCTCTGGCAGAAAATGTGTCCAAATTTTGCTCCTGTCATGAGAATTTGCAGGAGACTGAGATTAAGGGCAGCAGACTAATTAATCTGGTGGAGGAGATTTTGAGTCAGCCCAACATTCAAGCTGGGACATGGATACTTTGGGGGTCTTTAGCCAGTTGTGCACTGAGAATCAAGAGCAGGTGACATGACTGAGTGCTTTGAAAAGTTCTGAGTTTGACCAGAAAGGAAGCTGCTGCAAAGCTGGGGCCCTAGGGATGCTGCAGGTCAGAGCCTGGCTGCTGAAAAACCTCACGTTAAAATGAAGCCCAGAACTTCAGGCAGGACCACAGCAAACAATGGCTTCAGGGATCAGAAACCAACAAGGCCTCACCCTCCACAGGCTGGGAATTGCATAAGTGAAAGATTTTGCTTTCAGAAAAGAGCCCCAGGCCACCCTGCTGGATAAAGGCTGCCCAGGAATTTGTTCTCGAGGATTAGGGTTAGCGCTGGGATTAGCCTTTCTGCCTTTACACTGCAGATGTCAGGCTTTAGGGCTCAGTGAGAAAGTGACAGCTATCTCTATCTTGAGCCTGTTTTCTGAGCCTGGCTTAGACAGCAGGGTCGGTGTGGTGTCCGACACTGGCTGAGTGAGTCCCTGTCCCCTGTCTCCATTGGCCAGACAGCACTGTTAACTCCAATCTGCAGAGGAAATCTTGCCAGGCTACACAGAGACTAAAACTAGGGCCCCAAGTAGTTGTCAGGTTTCTTGTATATCCAGACAGAAAACACGGCCTCCCTCCCAGCAAGGTTTACAAAAATCTGCCTGAATACTATTTTAGTAGGCAGGCAGCAGCCCCACGTGGTGGCAGTGTGGCTGTTTGACAGAGGAGGGGCGCTGAGACAAGGAGGCCTGATAGCCATCCGTCAGGCGAAGTAAAGACAAATTGGAAGCAGCAGAAAAACCAACACTTCCGCTCTTTCAGGCCTTGACCTGGTTCTCGAGACGAGGGACAGGTGCCCAAGATAAATGCACTTAGGGGGTCTGCGCTCCTGGTCTCTTCTCTGATGCTGGGCAGGGAACCCAGCCAGGGCTCTACCACTGTCCACCTCCAGCCCTGGAATCAGATTTAGACTCATCAGAAAGTCAGGCCTGGCCCCAAAGAAACAGGTCTTGCTTTACCTGCTGACACCAGGACCCTGAAACTCTTTGCGGCTGCCATGGTCATCAGCAAGGTGACGAGAAGTTGTTACCTCTCTGCCCACCCGTGCCCCTTATGAGGAGTGTTTGGTTTGGTTTTGTTGAGACAGGGACCTGAGGTATAGTGCAGGCCAGCTTTGAACTTGCCGGGATCACAGAACTGCACCACCATGCCTGGCTAGGAGATGTGTTGAGAAACACATTGGTGTTTTCTTTTTAAATTTTTATTACATTAAAAGACACAAGGCCTTCAATTCTCAGATCCTCCACCTCAGTTTGAACTCACTCACTGCGTCGTTCTTGTCCCTTTCTCGAGCAGCGCTGGGTCCCCTTTCTTGAGTGTCTTCCTTGCCCCTGTCCTGGCTGCTGCGTTGTCCTGAGTTGATCCAAAACATCTCCCTTTCATGGTTGTTTTGACGTTGGGGAAGAGCCAGAAGTGCCAGATCCTGCGCGTGAGGTGGATGAGGACAGTGTCCTGCTTTTATCTGATAGAAATTGCTATAAATGGTTGATCAGTGAGGTATGATCACATAGTGTGGTGGATATGGTCAAATAAAAAATGTATATAAGCAAAGACACCCTGGCATTAATTGCTTCCAGAATACTCAAAATAGCCCCCATCCCATCATTCTTGGGCCAGGGAGATAGCTCAGCAGCATAAGCGCCTGCCTGGTAAGCACAGAGTCCCAAGTTCGATTGCTGATACAAAAAAAAGTTCTTGCCAGGGAGATGGCTCAGTGAAATAAGCGCTTCCCTGGCAAGTACAAGGGCCTGAGTTCAATC
>NDGN011297944.1:0-15886 GCA_002564285.1 Tympanoctomys barrerae
TTTTTTTTTTTTTTTTTTTTGGAACCAGGGATTGAACTCAGGTCCTTGTGCTTGCCAGGCAAATGCTTATTCTATTGAGCTATCTCCCTGGCCCCTCTTTTTGTCCTCCTCATTCCCAGTTTTTCTTTCCCATTGAATAGATTCTTTTCCTTTCACATTATCTCTTGTATCTTTCAAATTTTATTTACTGTTTCAGGTTCTCACACTAGCGAGACAATATGATGTTTGTACATGTGGTTGTGATTGATTTCACTTATCAATACAGTCTCTAGTTGCATCTATTTACCTATAAAAGCTTCGAATTTATATTTTTTATAGCTGAGTAATACTCCATTGTGTACAAATACCACATCTTCTTTTATCCATTCCTCTGTTAATGGACATCTGGGTGGTTTCCAAGATTTAGCTATGACAAATTGTGCTGCCATTAATATGGGTGCACATATATTGCTGTGGTATGATGTTTTCAGTTCTTTTAGAAAAATACTTAGGAGGGGAATAGCTGGCTTGAATGGACGTCTAATCCTAGCTTTTTGAGGAAACTCCACACTGATGATTTCCATAGTGGTTGTACCAGTCTACACTCTTACCAACAGCAGAGAAGTATTCCTTTTCCCCCACAGCATCTCCAGCATTTGTTATTGGTTGATTTTTTTTTTTTTCGCAGAACCAGGGATTGAACTCAGATCCTTGCATTTGCCAGGGAAGCACTTATTCTACTGAGCCATCTCCTTGGCCCCTTGGCTAATGTCTTAATGACAGCCATTTTTGCTGGCTTAAGATGGAATCTCAGTTTTGTTTTAATTTGCATCTCTTGAATGACCAATGATGTTGAACATTTTTTCATATGCTTATCTGCCATTTTATTTCTTCACTTGTGAAGCATGCATTCATCTCATATACTCAGTTTTGGATTGGGTCTTTTAATTCTGGAGGAGGCCTGAGTTTTAAAAATTCTTTATATGTTCTAGATAGGTCTCCTTTGTCTGAGAGATAGTCCGCTATAATTTTTTCCCAATTTGTGGATTTTGTTTTTACTCTGTGGTTTGATGTGGATAAAACTTTTCAAAAAGATGATCTCAATTGTTGATTCTTGGAAATATTTTCCATGTAGTTTGACTTTTGTTCATGAACTCTCTACCTACCCTTATGTCTTTAAGGTTTCTAGCTACTTTCTCCTCTTCTTGCCTATTTCTATTTCTGCCCACATGGGACTATGTGTCATCCAAAAGCATCCTGATTGATGTTTATGATTATGATGAATAGGATGATGAATATCACTATGGAACTTTAAAGAAAAAGTTCATTTTTCATCATATTGATTATTATGTTTCAGTTCTAGAATGGTCTAATTTGCCTTATCAATTTTATCAAAATTTCTTTTTTTATTTTTAAATTAATTTTATTGAGAAACAAATAGCAATAAGACAATTTCAAAACCGATTTGGACAGTTTCAATAATTAATACATGGTATGTTGTTGTCTTCATAGTGGTTATTCATAGTACAAGATGCAGAATGATATCCTGTCCATAATTTCTTTATAAATAATATGATTATATTTTCTTATGAGGAAATGGATTTTAAAAATTCATTATTAACTTCTTCAATGGTGAGACACAGAATCTGGGGCTAATTGCTTAGTTTCTGGAGTGAGAAGGTATAGGAGTGAATTTTAGTTATATCATTCACTTATTTTCCAATCTAAGCATTTAAAAATTTTTTATTATAAGCATTTTTTTCCTTATCTGTAAAATGGTGCAATGACTGTACATGCCTCCTAGAATGGATTGTAATACTGCAGTCTTAATAAGTCTTTCTTTCTTTAGTAAGGCAGAGGAGATAACTTTTCTGTGTCTCTCCTTGGAATACAGGACCATACAGAGAGGAGGCAGGTTCAACTCTGAATTCCTCCTGTACAGCTGGAGACCAAACCAGAGTATCACAGAAACCTTCTCTTAATCGATGGTGGTTGTTCACTTATTAATGTAAAACACCCTGTGCCTTCGATGTGTGAGTCCTAAAAATATACTTCCAGTGATAAAAATAGATCTCTGGGAGTTCTGAGATGCTGCTTAATCAGAACCAGCTGCAAGCTGTCTAGAAAATGCAAGTTATATGAGCCAGATGGCTTTTGCCCTTTTTGCTTTAGACAGCATGTAATTTGGATAACTACAGCTACAGTAATATATTTTGCCAGTCACACTGTTTGATAAACATATTTGTTGAGAACAGCTACTTCCAATTAGAAGCCCAGTAAAATGTTAATTTATTTTAATAATTTTTCTCTCTCGGGTAAGACAAAAAATACTTTGATCAGGTTATAAAAATATCTGTTCATAGGACAGAGTGCTGTTCAGGAGTTATCATGTGCCTGTGGTTAATTTTTAGGTTTGGCATTTAAATTGTGATGAATAATATTAATAATCTATGCCTTTATTCTTCATTTTCAAATCTAGTACAGCAGTGATGGGTCAGGATTTTCTATATTTATAATTTCTTTTTTTACATATAGAAAGATAGTTTGGATAAATTTTAACTTTTTCCTACACAGATCTAATTACTTAAAATTCTGATGATAGGTTCTGGATTATTGCTCACAGACCATTATTAATGAGGTAGTTATTGGAATTTTACTTTGAGGACCATGCTGTTGGAGAATGAGGACTCTCTATTAGCCTGATACAACCATGACTGATTTTCATCAACTGAGAATTGAAAACACAGACACTGACTCCAGCTGAATTCTAATTTCGTGTGACTCTCACACTATTGAGATAAAGCAGCAAAGCTGAACGTGTAAGCTTTTCACACCGTGAGACTTCTACTCCGGTACAGCCTGATTCTAGGGGATGTGACAGTAAGCATATCTTCCATTTGCAGTGGTCGCACCACTTCTTGAGAGTGTGTTTTAAGTCTTGTTCTTTTAGTACAGGCAATAAAGTATTCTGTATTTTATTTCTGGAGATATCTACCAGGTAGCATGTAAGAGATTGCTAAGTAACTCTGAAGCAGCCTTGTGTCATAATTTCCCATATCTCCAAGCCATCCAGCCTTGCGAGTTCAGTAATCTCCCAGCAGTTGTTCCTTTCCGTACCGGTATGAAGGGGAGAGGGTCCTTCATCTAAAGGCCTTGTGATATTAGAACATAAACATCACTGAAATAATACCTACAGGTTTATTAACTCCTAGCCCAGTACCAGAAGTTGTGATAACCACTTTATGCTTTATTGTATCAGGCCTCCCAACAACCTAACTACATTACAAGGTGTTTATTTTTATCCTGTTTTGTAATAAACATCCAGTGGCTTTAACATGTGATCATTCAACATCATCCAGAAAGTGGTAGAGCCAGACCTGGGAGGAGGTGCTGTGTTAATGGTTTGTCTGACTCATAATCTGTAATTCTACGCCTTAAGCTTTGCAAATTGCCAATTGACTTGCCAGATCTATTTCCTCAGAGATACAGGTGTGCCTCTGTCCATCCTCAGGCTTCAAGAACTTACCTTGTTGCTCCTCAGAAAATTTTCTGAAGCTCAGATTGGTATGTGAAAGGGTCTAATTTTTCTCACCTTACCTTGTGTGACACAAATTGTAACTGATGTGCTTTGAAGATACTTGCTATCACTTGGAAATTCTCATTTAGATGCTTTGCAATATGTAGTTATGAATTACACCGATGGGTGGGGCTTGGAGAAACCAGTCAGCCCTTTTATAACATGAAACAGCGTAGGACACGAATGTGTACATCTACAAATGCCAAGCCTTACTTTTGTGCCTTTATTTAACATAGTAATATGAGAAAAAAATTCACTGGTGGCTATAGCTGATCATACCTGCGCACTGTGTTAGAGACAACAAGAAATAAAGCCAAGCATTATTTATAAAGACCTCTTACTTATAATTTTATCCCCTCAAAGAAAATGGATGCATCGTGAAGCAGATTTTATTATTTCTGACTATCATGGGAGTGTGTCATGTTGGTGGTATGGTCATATGGAATCAGAGAATATTACTTCTTGAAAGAGAATATTAAATAATATGTTTTCAGGGCTGGGAGGTAGCTCAGTGGCATGAGTGCCTGCCTGACAAGCGTCAGGTCCTGAGTTTGATCCCCAGTACTGCCAAAAAATTATATACATATATATATAATATTATATAACTATATAATATTATAGTTATAGTTATATAATATTATATATATATTTGTGTATTACAGTTTATTAATGGGCTCATGGTATCTGCCTATTTATGTGTTGTTTCTGGAAATGAAATGAAGAACTGGAGGGCCTGCCAGATAGCTTAGCAGACTAAAGCACCTGCTTAGGCAGATGCAGCAACCAGGCTTCAATCCCCAGTGTGCCGTGCCAGCCCCGCCCCTGGGGCACACTGAGAGGGCGACTGAGACTGGGTGTGGTGGCCCACGCCGTAATCCCAGCACTTGGGAGGCTGAAAACAGGAGAGTCATTATGAGTCTGATCTGTGTAGTGATACTCTGTAGACCCTGTACTAAATACATAAAAAAGAAAAAAAAAAGGAAAACAGGGAAGAAAATATTACTTCTAATAAGTTCATTCCTATTCTACCATACAGTGTTGCATTTAAACAGTTACTTAACTCTTTTAACCATATTTTTGTTGTTTTTATTCTTTGCATTCTTGGGATAGAACCCAGGACTTCATGCATGAGACAAGTACTGTGCCCCTTACCTTACAACAGGCCTCAATCCTATTTTCATATCCCATGAAACTGTGCCCTGTTGTACTCAATTAGGATACAGATTCGCATGTAAAAATCTAATACTTGCTTGGGCCAATGAAAAATCTATTTGAATATAATCAGATGAGAGAAAATTGATAATGGCCTAGAGGCAATATCAGTCATTGGGTGGATTTGGGTGGACAGGACAGAGAGAGACCGAGAGACAGAGAGAGAGAGAGAGACAGAGAGATAGAGACAGACAGACAGACAGACAGATCAATCTGTGTTAAGTCTATATTTATGTTAATATAGATAAACAGGTTTTCTACCATATGCAGGGGTTTGGTGGGTTAATAGTTTACTTTGATTACATGATAAACCAGGAAGTATGGAATGTCTTATGTGGTAACTTGTGTCTTTGTCCCTAAAAAGTTTTTGGCATTTGGCACCAAAAGAGGGCATTGTTTCTTTGTGGTTCAAAATGTGGGGCTTTGGGAAGTTAGTGGCACCAAAGAAAATAAAGTCAATGAAGGGAACACTCTCACTCTCTTCATCTCATGAAAGACTTTCTTACCTTGTTCTTCCTGAAGAGAACACAAGTATTAGGCTGAAAACGTTACATGATATACCCTTGGGCTCCATTCACATATTCCAAGCTGTTACTGTCAGTCATACAAATACATATTTAGACAATTTCTCAGACACTTCCAGCTCCTTGAGAATAGAGAAGTCATTCATCTGGATATGCCACACAGTTTTCTAGAGTGATCTCATTTTTCTACCCTGGCATTTTTCATCCTGCACCTTTTCAGAAGGCCTCCCTCCCTTTCTCCTTCAGTAAACACAAACATTTTATTTCAGGTGTATAGCAGCATGCAGAGTGTGTGTGTGTGTGTGTGTGTGTGTGTGTATAGACCCTAGAGAGAATAAGATAGAAAGAGAGAGGGAGGGCAAAAAAGGAGAAGGGAAGGGTGAGGTGCTGCTGGTTAGTTGATGGGTTGTAATTGAAGTTTTGTCCTCAAAAGTTTTCAGCTGTTCTTGTTGACATATTAGAAAGTTTACCAAAGTCTCAATACTTTTCATGGATTACACTTCAGTGTTTGTGTGTTCTTAAAAATAAGCAGCAATATTATATGTACCATACATACATAATACATCATTTTATTATTTTTTAGTTTCACAGTCATGTTAGATGTGCCTGTCTGACTTTATTAGAAATGACTCTGATAAACATCTAATAAGGTGCCAAGTAGAAGTTAATATATTATTAGAATATTATGGTTTGCCAGCCTATGGATATGCACCAAGAGGACTACATGTTTCTCAGCATGAAAGGAGTTCTATTTGAGTTTATATTACTGTTAATTTCATAACTTCAGTCAAAGGTTGCTTAATAATAACTTCCTCTGAGATTCTTATAAGAAACTCAGTTGGACCCATTTTGCTATTATTTTAGTATGGTACTGGTTTTGGTATGTATTTCATGGAACATTTTTGCTTCAGGGTATTGTATGAGAGCTGTGAGGTCCTCACTCATGGTTGCACAAGTTGTACATAGCCTATATTGTTATAATTTGTGCTGCACTCCTTAAGTACTATGACAGTATTAAAGAGGAAGACTCTTGAGGAAGGGACCTTTTTCTGTCACATGGACTTACATATTAGGTAGAAAATTATTTTAACATATTGAAGAAAAAAAATCCATGTCTTCAAATCCCATCAGTACTTAAAAGAATCCACACATAAAAACCACTCACGTTTATTTGGTAGTAGTTGTTGAATTTCTTTCAGAAATATTATTGGTCTGCTTAGGTACATATTCTCTTCTGGGATAATCTTATAATTTTATGTCACTTTTAAAGTTCTTTAGTGACTGAATTAGTTCATTATAGAAAAAAACATTTGTTTAGATTACAGTTCTGGACTTTGAATAGATGGTGCAATTGTTGGCTGGCCCTGGCACGAGCCTCAGGATAGATGGCAGCCCCGCAGGAAGAGCTTGTGCGTTACGTGGTCATTCAGGGAGCCAGACGTGGGTCAGACCTGTAACAACTCCAGGAGCCTCTGCCTCTTGACCCTACTTTTCTTAAGTACTGTTACTTATACTGATGCATAGATTCAAGGTCATGACTAGTCCTACATTTGTATGGAACTAATGTTCATCCATAAGGGATAAGCCATCAATTTGGCCATTAAAATCTTTGTTTCTTGGCAGCTCAGCGTATACTAGTAATCAATGTTTCTCTCAGATATATGCGACTTTTGCTGCAAGTTTTGGACCGTGACCTTGCAGGGTTCAAGGTCCCACCACCTCTTGCTATTGCCATACAGGGAACAAAGTTCCAACACAGAAACTCTGGGGACACACTTAAACCAAGTGCAAACCATACCAGTAGTAAACTAAAACTCGTGCGCTTTCAGTGTTTTGAACTCCCCTCGGTACTAATGATTTTTAAGCTTAATTGAAGTTTCTCATTTAACAATTTTGGTCTTTTCCTAGAATACTGAGGTTGATTTTTCTTTCTTGTTTTTCTTTCCTTTCTGTCTTAGCTTCATTTATCAGAGTATATGTTTTACTAATTTTTAAAAGATTAATAAATGTTTTTGTCTTTAGTGTTTCTGTTTTCTTTAGCTATAGTTCTTTTCTACCTGCCTCCCCTCACCCCCCCACCCCATGAAGAAATAGCTGTTTCTGAGAGCATGATGCCACAGAGAGAGCAGGACTCACTGCGAGCTCCATGGTCCTCTCCACGGTCATGTGCATGGCTGTATGACATGCTGGAGTTACCAGAGTACAGCCTAACAAGGCTAGCGGTCGGGTGAGGGGGACATGGGGATAAAGTGGGGCTCCACAGGTGCCTGGGCGCTCGTCAGTACAGGTACAGCAAGGCCGTTGTTCGTATCATGTTGGAGCCTTGTTCTTTCCCCCTTGGGATATGGACCAGCACTTGCAATAATAATAGCAGACAAATTTTAACATCTTAACTGACAGTGACTTTCTCCTACAGTTTTTGTGAGTCAGAAATGTCACAGTGGCTCAGCTGTTCTGCTTGGGCTCAGTGGCTCTCATGAAGTAGCATTCAAGGGTATAATGGACCTGCTCTCAGCTAAAGGCTTGAGTGGGGCTGTAGCACCCTCTTCAAAGATGGGGCACACACAGCCGCTGGCAGGAGGCCTCAGCTCCTCTGTGGCTGTTGGCAGGACCCTGGTTCCTTCCTCTGAGGCTTCTCGCAGGGATGCTTGCTTCTCCTGGACTGAGCAGTGTGAGAGACAGATGACGAAGCTAGGATGTCTCTCATGATCTGCCCTCAGAGGAGACACTTGTCCATCTGCAGTATTGCACTGACCTACTTACAGCTGAGACAGTGAGGGAAGGACGGCACAGAGTGAATGCTAGGAGGTGGGCACCCTGTGCTGCCGTGAGGGTAGCCAGTGCACGGACAGAGGGATTTAAACACGCAGATCCACTGTGCTATCGCAGAGGATCTTGCCATTTCTTTTTGTCCCTCCCCTAACAGTAGAACACAGACATGTTGTGAAATAGCATCTTAAAACATGGTCTTTGTGTGTTTGCTTAAAAGATAGTGTAGAGAAATGCCACTAGGACAATGTTTTAGGATTAGGCTGGTTTGAGCACTTGACTATTATAACTTGTTTATCATATTTTCTTACCCATAAATTTTGAGTACTCCTAATATTTACCTAAAATAAATTCCTGTTATTTGCAGGTCAATCCATAAAAACACTTCTTAGTCTTTGTTTCTTCACTGACAAACTATCCTATAGAAAAGTTATACCAAATTTATGCTGACAATAGTATAACAAAAGTGTGCTTAACTGCTTATATGCTTGCAATACTAGATATAGCATTAAAGACCTGGTAGGGAACATTATAGGGAAATTATTATTATTATTATTATTATTATTATTATTATCATTATTGGTGGAACCAGGGATTGAACTCAAGTCCTTGCACTTGCCAGGAAAGCGCTTATTCCACTGAGCCATCTCCCCGGCCCCTATAGGGAAATTACTTAAAAAATCTTGTTCCCGAATCTGTGTATATTCATATATATATATATATATTTTTTTTTTTTTTGAGAATGAGTCTCAATATCTATTTCAGACTGGCCTTGGCCTTTCTGTGTAGCCTAGGCTGGCCTTGAGTTTATGGTGATCTAGCCTCAGCCTCCCGACTACTGGAATTACAGGCATGTGCCACCATGCCCAGCTTCTTTTTTATTGTTAAAGGTATATATCTTTGTCCTGCTTTTAAAGGTATATGTAGCTCTCTTTTTTTAAAAAACAACAGTTAAATTTTATTTTCTTGGATAATACATTTCACTGGATTCTTCTATTAAGGGCCCACAAGGAGAGTTTTCTACAGTGAAGTTGGAAACTGTTGAAACATTGAATTACTTAACTGGTCTCAAGATGTCATGCCAATTATTTTGATGATTACTCAACCAAGTTTCCTTAACTTGCATTTTATGGATTGAACATGTGCTAGAATAATAGGTTAAACAGTGAGAAGAAGCTTTTTATGTTTTTGTTGTCAGCCATCTGCCAAAATTTGGTTGGGCGTTGAAGAACATTTGTCAAGGCTAAAGCCTAATTGAGAGCTTTCTGGAGTACAGTAATGCTGGAAGTACTCTTAGGGCTTCCATGCGACCGAATGATCTACTACTTGAGAGCTTTTCATGCTCAGCACTTCCATATTCCTGATGGTCTCAACCTAGAGACAAAAAAATTTATTTACTAAATAGTTTTCTGATTAAAAAATTCATGTTTGATTTTTTATATTTTCATAATAATTGGCTTTAAATTTGAAATGTCACCAAGAGGTTGACACTGAGCGTGGGCAGAACATGAGATGCACACTGCCTGGTGAGGCAGGAGCAGAGCATAGCAGAGGGATTGGAGTCAGAGGGCTTTTACCTAACAGTCAGCTCTGCTTACTTCCTCTCTGACTGGGGCCCTTTCAGCCTTAGTTTTCTCACCTGTATAAAAGCAGAGACTTTCATAATCCTAATCTTGACTTTTCCAGCTTGATTTCAGAATGAGATTATATAGCACACATATAGTGCCTGTCATGTGTCAGTGCATGTTGCAGGCAGGAAGCAAGAGAAATGTTGTGGAAATGCTCACTATTGTTAACAAAAGTGGTTGGAAAGAAATGTCTTTATATGACCTTAGCAAAATTTAGTGATTTTAGGTGAATGTTTAATTTAGGCCATAATTCTCTGCAGGAATGTATGTGATAGGGAAGAGAGGAAAAACAGTACTTACTTTGTTTACTAGTGAAGTTTTGCTGGTATTCTATTTATGTAAAATTTTGCTAAAGGATTCAAAATAAAATGGTATTGTCCATGGTTTTGTGTTTGGAACCACATGCACGTCAGGAACACAGGCTATGAAGTAGTTACATGAGCATGCAAATACAACTAACGTATGTTGAATTCTGTTGCACTGGCTCTAAGTTTGTAGAGAGTTATATACCCATGTGTTCACTGGGAGAGGCAGAGTGACAGTAGATTTCAGACAAGATTGAAAGACTGGATTGGCTTGCACAAGAGTCAGGGAGGAAGAGAGTCCTAAACCTGGGACAACATGAACAGGGATACAGCTGTCCCTGTGGTGCTGAGCCTTAAGTGCACACTCGATCCAGTGTGGATGGAAAAGGTATGGTCAGGACCCTGAGGCCTTGATTATCGGGAAGAAGACCAGGCAGAGAATAGACTGTCACTCGAAGCTTCTGGAGCAGGAGAGGTGTTCCAATCAGTGTCTGAGGGACTTCAGTGTGGAGAAGTGGTGCAGAGCCTTTGCCAGTTTGTGGCTAGGATGGTATATCCTCAGAGTCAACTCAGTAGTTTGGCAAAGAGGTGGCTGGATTCTCCTGATGGGAATCATCACTTGCCACTTTTTACTTCCCTTCTACTCAGGAAGCTTTCAGTGATGTTGTCTTACTTTCTTATGAAAATATTGTGAAAATATGTGAGAGGTTGTTTCCTGCCTTTGGTGGGCTTCCCCTTTTCTTTATTTTTCACATAGACCAAGAAAACACATACACTGAAAATCAGGTAAGTATGCCATTGCATTTATAACTCCTGTATTTCCCAATTTTCTTTCTCTTTTGGCTGTGGTGATTATGAAATATTCTGGCTACAGACAAGCTGGAAAGAGAGTAGCATTTATTGAGTCCCTACTTAGTATTAAGTGTATTAACTTCAGCTTCTCATTTAAAACATCCTTATAGCGTGATGCTGTTCCATTTTACAGATGTACAAGATGAGTTTTGCAAAAGTGCATAATGTTTTTCTTTGTAACGTGATGCTTCTTAAGAGAAACTGGGGATGTACACCTTTTGGCAGCAGAAATGAGGACCAGACTATGAACACTAAATGTTTTATTTCAGAGATAGGCAAGCGAGTCTCTCATGGAGGATCCACCTTGATCCTTTCTGAAGGATCTACTATCTTGTCACAGAATGGTTCCTGTGGTTCATGAGTACGTGAAACTCTTCACCAAGTTGGGTCATGGCTTTCAACGTTGAAATATAATTAGAGCTTGCTCTAGTAACACTAAATTGTTAGAACCATTGAAAATGCAAAATATACACTCTCAAGAGGATTCTAATTTTCTACATCGACGAGAAGAATACTTTGTTTTGTTTCTGCTGTAATGATCATGAGCTTTCCACATAGCCATAATCTCTGAAGGAGAATTAGTATGTCACTAATGATAAGAGGTTACCTTTTCTCCTTTACAAAACTGATCAAATGTGCAGTGTGATAGGGTATGAAGTGTTTCTTAGCTTCTAAAGTATAAAAAGTAGTTTGAAAGTCAGGTTAAATTAAACTCATTTCTGTTACTAACATTTCTTTAAATGTTCTGCCTGGTATGTTTTCTAATTCTTGGTTACAAATTCTGGTGATGTAGCTTGCAAGCTAAACCCTGAACTGAGAAACATGCTTGTGAATTCCTTTATAAGTGGCTCTTTTAATTGTAGTTCTTTTAAAAAGGAAGCTAGTACTTAAGTATCTATTAATTCTTGACAAGGACCTTGTTAAACCTAAGCAAAAAGTGTTTTTAAAAAGGCAGGTAGCTGTTAGCAGCATGTGAATATCTGAAACCAGGAAAGTAATTATTATGAATTCCTTAATCTTTTATTTTTTTCCAAAATGGAAATTTATAAAAGCAATTGTTAAATGTTAAAAAGTATTCAAACAATACTGAACAGTATACATTAAAAATGAAAAATTCTAATAATTTCACACCACTAAGCTGATTACAATTTGATATATAGTCTTCCAGAAATTTTTGGCAACTGTGAATCTATATTGATGTCTACATGTTTTAAATGCGATCGACTATACTATGTGGATTGTTTCTTAACTTGTTTTTTCTTATTGCAAATCATGGGTCTATTTTCCCTTCACCTTCCCCTTTCACAGATCTACCTCTTAGGTTATAGGTTTCCTTTGTCATTTTAACCATATTAAGAAGGACTGTGGTGTATGTTTTTGCATGCTTCTCTGTTTACTTAGACTAGGTTCATACAAATAAAGGTATTAAGGGAAAGGCAGTGCATATTTCAGATCTCCACATACTTTAATGAACTGCAGTCTAAAATATTTTGCCAATATATTCTTCCATCAGTATTTCATGAAAAAACATTTGTTTGCCTTACTCTTTTATAACTGTGTAATAGTTTTTACTAGTCCATTAATAAAAAGGAAATGTGTTTCTTTGCTTATTAGTGAGTTTGAAAAGAATGTCATATATTTGTGAGCTTGTAAATTTCCCGAGGGAACAGCTTGTTCATGATATTTGCCATATTTTCCTGTAGTGCTTGTTTTTATATTAAAGTGCTTGTAATTTGTCTTTTGAAATATATGTCACAAATATTTACCTATTATTTTCTTTTGCCTCTATTATGATTACATTTATTGTACAAAATTACTTATATCTTTTTTTTTTGTATGCTGAATAAAAACTTTAGTTAACCTTCTTGGGAGCCTAAGTGTTTTTGTGCATGTTCTTATTGAAGCCTTACAATAATCCTCTAAGTAGGGTACTGTTCAATTCCCACTTATATATGACGGTCAAGTGACTTAACCAAAGTTGGACAGTTTTAAATGATAGTGCCATAATTCAAATGTAGGCAGCCAGATACCGCTATCACTACATGATTATTAATACAAACATAAAAAGTCTTTTGTATTATTTCCACTTTTTATATTTAAAATATAGTATAGTTAACTGCTACTGAGCTCATCTGTTTTGTGCCATTTTCACCTCTTTCTTTCTCTAAGCTATAGATTCTCTTTTATAATAGTTATTGTATTATTTCTTTTGTTTCTAACAAATTGTTTCAAAGTAATTTCCATAGCTAAGGAAAGTCTCATTTTTTTTCTCAAAATTATTCCTGTTTTCTACACGTTGTCTTCGAGATAAAACTCTATGTACAAATTCTTGCCTTGATATAGCTTGTAATTGCACTAATTGTAATAGCACACTTAGCCTTATTGCAGTGTGATCATCTTATTCAGAAAGATATATCTTTATTAGCTTTTAAATAACTTTTGTAATTGACTTTGTTTAGATTTTCAATATTTTGTTCCCAGTGTATTCCTAGGTTAAATTTTGATTGTGCTGATTGATTATTATTCAAATTTATGACCACATGCCACTTTGACAGTGGTATCTATGTTACCTGTCATTGATGTTTACAAAACCAACATCTAATTCAAGAGTCTTATGCTACTTCATGTCTTCTTTTTGTATATTTGGGGTCAGAAAGTGAGGAATGGTTTTATTGTCTTGATGGCTAAAGATGATTAAATCAACAGTTGGTATCTAAAAGTCTAGTTTTCTTTAGATTATAGGATTTATAGTTATTGGTTTCTTTGCATTCTGGATATTCATTTAAAATTATATTTGAAGCCATAATTGTTAATGAACCAGAATTCTTCAGCGGTTCACTGAAAGTCACATAGCATCATGGAAATAGAGGTGACATTTAAATTGGCATAAGTTGTTGGCATACATGTATTGTGGTTGGTTTTCCAAATTGTAGACACTTTTTTTAGCCTTTCAGGTACGTTTGAGGAGGACCTGAAGTTACAGATGGAAGCTGCAGGCTCTTTACTGCTCCTTCCATTGCTCCTGTGTCTCCTGTAACCAGGAGAAAGGCGGCCTCCTCTGGGGTTTTGTTTTGTTCTGTTTTCATCTGTTCTTTTTACAAAGCTTGGGTACTGTCTGCAGTCTTAGGCATGAGTAGAGGGTGCAATAAAAATGAATTTGTAAATGAAATTCAAGGCTATAGAGTAATTTCAACAATACAGGAAGGCTTGAGGGATCCCCCAGGAGAGTGAGCAAGGAAGAAGAGATAAATCACCAAGCTAAACGTCACTGAAACAAACAGAGCTGCCATGGCAGTGTGCCGACCTGGAGGAGCCAGGGGTGAGGACAGACAGTGTCAAAGCATGTAGCAGAGTAGGAAGACGAAAACTTGGTGGAACTGACAGAGGGGTAGCTGTTGTACAGCCTCCCTGATCTTTTCCTTTCAGTCTCTGGGCATCTAAATAAAGAAGCTCTTGAATTTTTCCTTTGCAGGCTATTTCAGTAGTGAATTTTGAAGATTTCTTCATGGAACGTTATTTTTACTGTATTTTACTACCTGACTGAAAGTGAATAAACAGAACTGAAGGGTTTCTTCTTTGCCCATTTCTGAAACTTTATTATATCCTTATATAGGTAAAGAGAGAAGTTGTACACAGACTATGCCAAAGTGACCGCGTGCTTCACACTTGCACTACCTCTTTTTATGAAGCTAAATTTGGAGTTTTCAAAACCTTCCTGTTTAAAAAGACATCCCCAAAGACTTCTGCTTATTGCACATTTTGTTCTTGTCCTGTACGGTTTAGGTCTTCACTTACAATTCTTTTTGGAACATTTTCCCTTTTTTCCTAAATAAAAAGAAGCTATTGACCCTTCACTGTGTTTTATATAGGAGTATTACAACTGTCAAGTTTTGAGGAAAAATATATCCTTGAAATCTAGAGATGAAATTTCATTGTATCTTTATTAAGGTATGAGATGTTAAATGAATTGAGTAAATAAAGGTTAAGTTGCCACCAGTCAGTTTATGTAGGCAACCCTGACTTAAAATAATAGATCTTGCACAGGAAAAAGTTTCCTGCCAGGTTTTTCTATATGTGACTTACATATTCCTATTGGCTTTCTTGTTTTATGTGTTTATCAAAGGGACAACTTGTCTCTTAATGAATGCATCTCATTTAAGAATGCATCAGCCCTTTTATTTATTTTATTTTATTTTATTTTTTGGTAGAACCGGGGATTGAACTCAGGCCCTTGTGCTTGACAGGGAAGCTCTTATTCAACTGAGCCATCTCCCTGGGCCCAGCATCAACCCTTTTAAAACGATATATTTAAATGTACAATAATAATTTTATAAAATGCATTAATACATATATTTAGAATATTGACATCTGTTATGCTCAATAAAACTAAAAACTAAAGATGAGAGTACTAGAAACTTTAAAAATATAACTCTCCTCTCACTTTCCTGACTTACTCTTAAGGTCATTCATTTGAATCTAATATTTCATATTTCTTAAAATGCCAACTTACCTCCTTTCAGCTATCTTGAGCTATACTTAAGTGTAACAGGTATATGGTATATGTTCTGGGTAAAGTAAATTTAGATTATGTGAAATGTAAGGGTAAAGTGTTTGTGAAATGATTCTTTCAAGTTGTTCCAAAGGTTGTAGGTTATTGTTAAACCGAACTATTTTATGAATGTGTAATTTTTTTCCACAGTGAACTAACGGAGGAAAATGACCTACAAATTGGTGAATTCGAGATATCCTAGGTCAGTGGTGGCAGGCCTTTAGGTGATACCAGTAGCTTGCTGTGGCACGTGTGCCGTGGGGCCACCGCCACTGTCCGGGGCCTCTGTTCCTGACTTACAGTTTGTTGAAGTCATTTATAATACCATTAGTGGAATTTTAAAAGTATATTAAATTGGTGTCAAGAATCTAAAACTTGCTAAAGAAGAAAGTATTGAGTGGAGTGACATTTAGTAAGTTGTTACAGCTTAGTTTATGATAATAGCAGTAGCAAAATATTGTAATGGGGAATGTGATTCATTTACTTAATGA
>NDGN011297946.1:0-10502 GCA_002564285.1 Tympanoctomys barrerae
ATCATCATCATCATCATCATCATCATCATCATCATCATCATCATCATCATCATCATCATCACAAAAACTGACCAAAAACTCCTTTCCAGGAAGTGTGAAAAGAGAGATACTATAACTGGGAAATAAAGGCAAGTTACAGGCAGAAAAGGACACCCAAAAGAGAGCCTCTTTCATGACCAAGAGTCAGGAGAGCTGCCTACAGAAAGAAGCCCAAGCAAGCCTAGTGTAGTAGCCTGGCTCATCCTAGTAGGGGACACAGGATGCTTGCATGCCTGGAAGAGAGTTCAGGCTGAGGAGAGGACAATGACACAGGCCCTGGAGTACGGGCTTCATCTGACACCCTCAGAGCCCCGCTCTCTCTAGAATGGCAACTGCATGAGGTCACTTTTCCTCACCCATAGGCTACTAAAGCACCGCACGCGTTCTTTTGTCTGAGGTAAACTAGGCCTCCTACTTTTATATTCAAGACTATTTTAACAGTTGGCACTGAGGGAACCCAGAGATAAACCATCTATACCATTTTTACTTTAAAAAACCTAGCCAATTTGCATTTAGTAACAAAATGATTCCAACAAAATTTGCTAAAAATATGAAAATATTTCACAACATAGGAGATGAATATATCTTTGTAGAGACAGATTAGCACACTATAACTGAGAACAACTACGGTACGGGGTGAGCAGCTTTTTGTGAAGAAAGAGTGTAACAACTCTGTGTTCTTGCTGCAATTAAATGAAATATTAACCCTGTAACAGAAGAGGTTAAAAAAACAGCAAAACCTTTTTGGACCCGGAAAAGCCTGTTTTTAAAAAAAACAAAAAACAGTAATGAAAGCTTTTCCACACTACATTTTGAAATGTGCTTGGGAGCATTAAGAGAAGCTGATTCAGATCTGTAAAATAAATGCATAAACAAAATACATGCAATGAAGTGAAACTCATTCCAGAATGTAAGAGAAAATGGCAAATCCCAGTGTGCCCTCACTCCAAAGGCAGCAAAGCATGCTAAGTAAGTTTATTTTTAAAAGAGAGCAATTTCAAATGCATTCTAAGATGGTAGAAAAGTGAGTGTGGAGATCACAAAAGGAGGGACACGCTACTTCTGAGCCAACATGGAGTTACCATTTGGCCTCAAATGACTAGAAAACTGGACAAAATTTCAGAACATGTAGGTGGTTATCTGTCTTCCTGTGCCTAGCTCTTTCACTTCACATAGTAGGTAAGGCCAAAGGACAGGATGGCTGTTGTTCGTTTTCTTTACTTGTTTAGCTATGCTGCATATGACAACACAAATATCTTTTGGAAACACCAGTTTAATTTTCTTTGAGTATATATACCTGGTGTGGCAGAGTACATGAATACATAGTTCTCCAAGGTAGATGCACACATGCTAGCTAGCCTGTGAAAACATGCTTCAGCAGCATGATCCAAGAATGACGTGCTCAGAGTGACAGGGAGTATTCTGAGAAGCATTAAGAGTGATGTGTCTTTTATTGTAATAAATGTCTACATTTATTTTATGATCACCCCTCTCTGCACAACTACTTCAGTACTTGCTGTCAAATAAAACCATGACAACGTGTCCTCCTCCACCTTATTCACCAGATCTGGCACCTCTGCTTCTTCCTCCAAGTCAAAATGACCACAGAAGAGAAAAGTTCGCATCAATGCAGGACACGAAGGCAGCTAAAGTCACTCACAACTTCCAGGACTGCTTCAGAAAGTGGCAAGAAAGACGGAATACATGTGCTAGAAGCAGGGAGGGGGAGTAACCCAAGGGGGATTACTGGCATTGTGACCTCTACTATAATAAAATTTAAGAAATTTAAACAATAATCATAATCTTGGGTCACAGCATGCTCTGGCCTCTGGGGACACTCATGTTTGGCGATCCCGGTTGATTGGGAGGCATTCTACCCTGTGCCCCTGCCTCTCACAAGGCTGTCAGTTGCAGTGTTTGCCAGGCTACCCCACTCTCCCCTTCTCTTACTTCTTAGGCCAAGGGATGATGCTTCACCATTGGGGTGGGGGCCAGAAGCTGTGGCCAGAGGGAACAAAGGATTAGCGGGGTTGTTTATGCGATCCCTGTCTCAAGTACCTGGGAAGCAGCCACATTTGGTCTATGTACAACACACCCTGTTCTTCCGGTGCTGCCACCTGCCTGTGGCTGCTGTGGACTCGCCTGCTAGGAGGATGCCCAGGCTGAACTGCCACTGCTTCTCTGGGCCCTGGCTCTCAATGAAAGGATGTGGGACTGCGTTTCAGCACTCACCATGGCCTGTGATCTTGGCCACATTGTTTGCTCTCTTGCAGTCCTGCAAAGAAATTTCGTTGCAAAGAACGAGAATTTACCCCTTCCTGAGGGAATCAGGTGCACCCTGCACCCCCCGCCTCCCTGTTGAGGACTAAGGACTGTGATGAACAGCACCTGAACTAGCACCCATCTGCTGCCAGCAGAGGGTTGTTTTTTTTTTTTTCCCAGATTCAATAAGCACCAAGATTCAAAGAGATTCTGGTTGCCAGTCCACCAGAGGCAGAACAAGGGTTTGTGAGCCTCTAATGATGCATAGCACCACTTTTAAACCTTTTGACCTACTTCACTGAGTTTCCAGTCAGACAAGAAGTACTGAAAATTCAGCCACTTTATAACTAACTATGCAATTAGCAGATTAGTCTTTGTTCTAGAACTAAAACAATTGAGGCACAAGGGTCCTTCTCATGGACAACAGCGATTGCATCTCTATGACAACCCTCCTTGTAAGTCCTCAGTATTCACACCAAACTTCCTTTCAGGGGTAACCCTGGACACGTGAGACTGTCTGGGGCTAAGGTCCTCGGGGTGGTGGCACTCAACTCTTAGTCAGATGTGCCTGTTCTCTGTCCACAGGGGACTGACAAATGGGTCAACTGCCCTGGCAATCAGTACCTCACTATGCTTTGCTGTTTGGGATGGAACACCCAAGTCAGGTTATGAAGTAGACCTGCCACCAGCCAAGAGGAGCGCTCCCTGTGCCACAGTGGAGGGACAATGGAAGCATCTTGTCACCCATGAGCTCACCAAGTTCTCCAACCTTGTATTCATAGGAAAGCAACACCATACAAAGGCCTGCAATGCTAATTTGTCTTAGTTTTGTTATTGTGAAAATATAATGGGGTGTGTGTGTGTGTGTGTGTGTGTGTGTGTGTATAAATGACAAATATTCAAGAAGAAAGAAATGCAATTTATGGAATAGGATAAAATATGTACAAACCATATACCTGATAAATGGTTACTACAACTGTAATTGAGAAACTTCTACCACTTGATAGCAAAAACACAATGTAAAAAAGGACTGAAATAAATATCTTTTGAAGAATAGTGTTGCCAGAGGCTGGGGAAAGAGGAAGTGGGAAGTGCTGTCCCATGGGTACCAGGGTTCTGCTGTGCGAGATGAGCAGGTACAGAGGTCAGTCGCCAGTCACGGTGCCTGGGGTGGACAACTGCAGCGTACGCTTGAAATTCTGCAGAAGAGCACACCTTGTACTAGTGCTCCTACTATAATTTAAAAAGGAAAAGTAAATAAGCAGGAAATGCAGGTAACGTAGGGAGAAACAACAAAGCTTAAAGAAGATTCTTGAAAAAATAAATAAAACAGACAAATCTGAATGCCTTAAAATATCACTCATGGAGAAACAGAAAGCGCTAAAGCTGCAGGTAATACTACAAGGAGAAGAGACCGTGCAGATGGTGTTAGCATAAAGCACATACAACTGCTATATTTGGAGATGTTTTAAAAGGTCAAATGTTGGCAACTTCCTGTTTTAACCTAATAGAAGCTTAATTTCCAAAAAAATGGCTGTTAATACATTTGAAAACATGAACAAAAAGTATAAATTCATACAATTTGGCTTTAGCGAACAAAATTTTAGTAACCCTTGGATGAAAAGTAACTGAATTAGTAGCTTACGACCACAAGAAAATGAGGCTGGCTGATTTCTATGCTGGAGTTCAAGCAGCACTCAAACAGCAGCACACATACCTCTGCCCGCTCAGGAACTCTCCACAGACACAGAGCGGGATGCCCTCCCAATTACTCTGCCACTAGTATAACCATGAAATAACAAAGACCGCAGAACAACTGCAAGATGCTGTTATACATACACACAAAAATGCCAAGTAAAATATGAACAAATTAGACCCACCAATGTATACACTGAGTATACCTCTGAAATGCAAATTTAACATGAGAGAATTCAAATCACAATTATTATAAGCAGCTAAAAAAAATCAGTTACAATCAGAGAGGAACTGAGCTTTCAAGGAAGTCAACAGAAAGAATAAAGACATCAGAACTGTAGCTGGAGGCTTATCTGAAGAAGGCCAGGCCTGAAGAGAGAGCTGTAATGGCCAGGCCTACATGTCTCTCTCTCTTTTTTCTTTTGTGGTACCAGGGACCGAGCTCAGGACCTTGAACATGCCAGTCATGTGCCTATGCCACTGAGCTGTCCTCCCAGGCCCCTGCATGTCTCTGTAAAGGATCAGCAATAGCTTGAGATTATACTGTAATTAGCCCCACTTAGTGTAGGAATTCCAGGTAGGCAGCCATCCCCCAGGTGGGCGACCAGGGCATCAACTTCATTATCCCTTCCCCAAATGCCTTTGTTCTTTCCAAGTGGTGCCCTTGTTATGTGACTCACTTCCCTACTGGACCATTCTGAACTAAGCAGTAATACTTGTAACCCTATAGGTTGGCTGTAGTTTGACCCACATTGTACCCACATTGTGACTTTGCTGTATTAATACTCCTGACAAAGGGGTATTGTGGCAGCCCACTTGGGACCCCTGCATCTCTCAGGAACTGGTCCTATACCCCAGTAGACCTTTCCTACTCTTAATTTCCTTTGTTCTTTGGAATTCATCCTTCAATTTCAGGGGATACAAACTCAATGTATCTCACATCTAGCAGATTGAGTTATATTTTCCCTGGTATCACAATCAGAAATAATTTGGAAAAAAAAAGCAAACAACTATTCACAATTTTAAAAATCCTATAAACCAAGCTTCCTGGGGAAGACATGGTCAAAATTTCTAGGACTTACAGGAATTAAAGACAAGCAGACATGTAGGTGGCAGGCTGGTGAGCAGGTCTGCTAGTGCTGGGACCAGCAAGCAGGAGCCTGTGAGTCCGGGCGTGCTGTGGGTGGACAGGGTCTGAGTGGACTCCCAGGGCCTTCATGGGAAGCTGGGGCCTCTAGAGGTGACGCTGGGAGGAGATGCAGCTGTTAAGAAGTGCAGCTCAGTGTGCGGGGCTGGGCTTGGGGGTGCTGCCCCGGAAGGAGCTCTTGTACTTCTCCTGGGACCCAGTAAGCTTCTGCCAGCAGGACTGGCCACCTCATGCTCCCTGACCCCCCAGATTGTGCATCACGGCTCACTTTCCTGTCCACGTCTGTCGGGACACTGTCTAGCATGTGACCGTGTCATGACGTTGGCACCAGAGCTGAGCAGATGATGGTGCCATGCTCCTGAAACCTCAGAACTGGGAGCTAAATGAGCCTCCTTCCCTACAAATCACCCCACCCCAAGCATTTAGTTATAAGAATTGAAAATGAGCTAACACAATGGGGATATGCACAGGCAGCCACCAATGTCATAAGAAGGGAAGTGGTGGAGCAAGGGGGCGTTGGACAGGTGGCCTGATTCCCAGATGCAAGCCCTTCAAACCAGCTTCTATTATCTGGCCTTGCTGACCCTGATTCTCCCAGCATAAAATTGCGGCTATGGGATTTGCCATTTTTGTATAACAGAAGCCAGTGGTGGTGACCACACAGAGCCCTCTCTGTTGACACATGAGCCAGGTCACTCCTGCAGCCAAGTGTCAGGTAACTGGTTTTTTCTTTTTCTTTTTCTTTTCTTTTTTTAATGTATTCAGTACAGGGTCTACAGGGTCTCACTATGTACATTGGACTTGTAGTGATTCTCCTGTGTTCAGCCTCCCAAGAGCTGGTATTACAGGCGGGCGCCACCATGCCCAGTCTCAATCTCCACCTCAGTGCACCCCCGGGGGCAGGAGCTGGCCAATGCGCTCTGCCTAAGTAGGCATTTTAGTCCACTGAGCTATCTGGCCAGCCCTGTAACAGTTGTTTTTTCCAAACTAAAACCTCAGTATTTAGTGTTGGCGCTTTGTGATAAGTGGGTTTTGGGTTCCAGTCTGGACACTCAGCCTCTAAAAGGTGACTTAGGCCATGGTGAAGAAGTTTTAAAGTGCAGTGTGTGCCATGGGTTGGTTTGATTTATTTTCTCAGGATGACAAACAGGCGGTCAGCAAGGGATGTCTGGCTGCGACCTGACACGTGTGCAGTGGATGGGCTGGGAGGTGGTGGGCCTACTCTCGCCATCAAACAGACAGCGTCCCCACAGCCCAGGGCAGAGAGGCCCAAGCAGCCCAACAGCCACACAGGAGAAACACTGAGCTTGCGCTCTGCACTCGCGGCCAGGGAGTCACCACAGCAAGGACAGTCTGGCAATGAGAGCAGACAAAATTGCTGCTGACGTCCTGACCAGTGAGCTGCTACTTGCAAAAGAGAATCTTGAGAAGTGAGGGTCTGTGGGCTGAAGGCCATGGAGCACAGAGAAGCAGCAGCGCTTTGGACGAAGTGCCCTGGCCTCTGGTGCTGTGGAGGGCACTCGCCTCCATGAGCGCCTGATGTCTGACCGAGCTACTGCCAGCACACTGGGAGTGTCTTATGTGTGTGTGCGTGTGTAAGAACACAACCATACCTACACACTGGAGGTTCAAGAGCTTTCTGAGACCAAAGAAGAGCACACCCACCTTCCAGCTGAGTTGTGATCACAGATGAACAGCCTGGTCTGCCTAGCACCCACAGGAAGGGAACAATATTTCCTCTAAGGTAAACTAACTTGAAGTGCTTCTCTTCCCAAGCCAGTGGGCCTTGCAGCAAGTGTACAGAGCTGAGCTCAGGCCTCTTGACATTACTGTTGCTCCCCATGACTTCTTAGACACAGACTGGTTTTCCCAGAAGCCCCTTGAGGGTTACTTCTGCCCACCATGACCTGCTGGGGGGCTCTAAGGTGTTAGCCTGTTGGAAAGAATCATCTGGAAGACATGAGGGACCTGATTTGTGTCTGAGTTGTCCTTAAGGGCTCACAGGTTGGAAGCCTTGTCCTCAAAGTGGTGGCACTGAGTTGGAGGGACCACTGAGAGGTGAGGCTTGCTGGGAGTTAGTGAGGCCGATGAGGGACTACGCTGGGATGGAAGGGCTGTAGCTCCTGTGGGACCCGAGGTAGTTCCTGCAACGGGTCTGGCCCCTTATGCTCTCTGATTGCCTGTACTGTTTCACCATCTCTGTGAGATGAACTCCCACCACGGGGCCACTGGTCACACAGCCCTCAGCAGATGCTGAGCGCAAGCGAGCCCTAATCCCAGGCTTCTAGAACACATTTGTGAAATGTAGTTATGAATATGATTTCGAGTCTGGCCAGTACATATCTTCTTACAGCTGAATGTAACATATTAATTGCACAGCAACCGGAATGGGTTATGTGTTAGTACTAAAAGCAGCAGCCCCCCAGTGACAGCCCTCTTTCTGCCCTCTACAGTGGACCAAGTGACTGCAGAGACTGGGCAGAAGAGGCTCCCAGTCTCCTCTCTGCAACGTGAGGAGGATAGCACCCTACTTCCTGCAGGCACAGACAGCAGGGACCACTCTGTGTGAACCAACAGGGGTGTGGTTCTGTGCTGACATATGGGCCTCACGGTGTCCCTCGCTACCTGTGGGAGTCAGAGCAAGTCCCAAGCTGGTGAGGAAGGTCACCAAGAGGACAGGCACAAAGATGGCAGCACAAAGAGCAGAAGGAGAAGCATGCCTGAGATTATGACAACAACAGTAAGTCACCAAGTAACATGCAGGACACTGCATCCAAGAAAAGAAACCCTTAAAATCCATGAGGGCAAGGCTAAGAGGGTCCTCTGCTCTGGGTTCCATGCGCTCCTTACTGTTTGTTCTTCAGGATCCTTTCACCTGTGTTATTGCCAGGTGCACTTTAGAGAAGAGAGTGACAATGATAGCAGGTTGCACGGAGAAGGTCAGGCCGAAAGGCACAGGGTTAGCACGATACACTTCTAATGCCAAGCCAAAGTACAGCTGACTGAGGGGGAGATGCAAGGCTTGCACCAGAGGTGTAGCTCAGCAGGTGAGGAAGCTGACCGTTACAACACGGACAGCACAGTCTTCATACCCTGCGGGCCCTGGTTACTGGGTCTGCAGTGCTTTAAGTTACTTGGAAGTTGTACCAAGCATTCCTGCCTCACCATTACGGTCTTCCAGCTGCCCTTAAATTTTGAGAGTTCCAGAATCTGTCTCGTGGATAGGTAAAGACAGGGAAAGCTTAAGAATCACTAATATAGCCTCATAGGAACGAATAAGAGGTCTGTGGTCCTCTTACACAATTCCTTTCCACCTAGAGCAACAGAAATTTAATGCCAATGCTAATAAAAACTTTAAAAAGATACCACTATGATGATCTTCAGGCTTGGAAGTGACAGGTATAGCAAACAGTGTCTAGTTGGGTGAGAAGATGGCATGAGAGGCCTGGAGGGAGCTGGCCATGGCCACTGGGGCCTGAAGGCTCAGTGACACACTGAGAATTCCTGGAGGGTAACTCTCAGCAGGATCCTGGAGCAGGGGACAACACTTCGCTGACTTGTAGCACAGACTGGAGAGGACGGAGAGATGAAGGGAGGTGAGCACGCCTGGGACTGAGCGGATGTGGGTACCATATGAGGTACGGGATGCAGGAGCACTGGTTTCAGAAGCCAGTTAGTCTTAGTACAAGCACTGCCATGGGATCTGGGCAAAGGGCCTGGCCCAAACTTTCCATGCTGGGCACAAGGGCCATCAGCATGGTACAAATTCAGGACCATTATGGCCTCTCACCATCTGGGAACACAGAATGTGCCCTCGCCCCAAAGGAATTAACAGGGCTCCTTGCAGGTTAATGCAGGCGTCAAGCAGAGTCAAGCTGAATGACTTCCAAGATGGCCAAGAAAACCACAGCGACCATCGGGTGTGGAAGTTCACACTCTCCTAGGCACTAAAGGGGCTTATTTGATGCCAAGTTTTCTGCAGGAAGGTTCTGAAGTAGTCGGGTAAGAATATATCTTAGCATGAAGGTCCCAGATTCAATGTCCATTATCCCCAAACCCCCAACACACACACACACACACACACACACACACACACACACACACACACACACCATGACATCTACGGTGAGATGGGAGGACAAGAATCATTTGGTCACACAGTTTGTAAATGGAAGAACACAGCATAGAATCAGCTTTCGTGATTTGTCACCTTCACAGCACGCTGTCCTTGATGGTTCCATAGCCATGATGAGGTTAGTGGGATATAACTGTTTACCTTTACTGAAAAGCAGACAGTGAGAAAGCCAGACTGGAGAGACAGTAGGCAGGAGTACCACATTATGGCCAGGCGTTTCGCAAAGCAGCAGTGACCTGGATACTCACATGGGGAGGGGTCCACAAAGTAGGGGTCGATGTTGTGCAGCAGCTCCACTCTGGGGGACGGGCTTCCTTCACTAGAAAGGAAATTTTTAGGAAATGTTAATTTCCTCTCTCAAATGGGCAAGAGTTATTTTAATACTTCCTTTCCTTGTATTAGTTGAAAATAACAAACCTGATGGTGCCAGTTAACAATTTTATCATGAATTCAGAGATCTCCAAAATCCATGCTTGATATATCTTCAAGTAGTCATGTGTGAACATTTTTAGGTAAAAACGTCAATGTTGAGCAGATGGCGGCCTAAGAGTAAATGCATGAAAGCAACCTGGGACCTGCAATAACACTGTGGCTATATTTAAACATGGCCACTTTTCTACCAAAGAAGTGAGGACTCTAGTGGCTTTGTACCAGGGAACAAAGAAAGGGCACCCACCAAAACAGCAGCACTGCTACTACAGATGCAGCATGAATCTAAAGATGAATTAAATCAGAAACTTTAATGTCTCCCATATCCAAATGGATCCCAGATATAATACAAATACCTATGAAATAATCTCCTGAACATTAAAGAAAAAAGTCTATGCAGTTATAATCACAACCTACAACTGTGCTGAAAACAAACCTGGAGACCACTTGGTTCCCTCCCTTCCTGGTAAATCACTGACAGAATATTGGACTGCATGGCTCTCAAAGCAGTGTCCTTTAAAAAGTGGGCAAACAGGGGTCAGAGATGTACAGGGAGTGCATGAAGTACAAAGATCATTTGACTTACATCACCAGGACAGTACTACAGACTCCTTGATAATCCAGTATGTTCAGCTAAGGTAGCAGAGCACTGTTTATATACAGAATTACATAGTTTGAACAACCAGAGAGACTCTTTATATAACCAAGAAGACATGCTTTCCAGTCACCCCACATCCACATCCCAAACTCAAAACTAGCTGCTCATAGCTAGGTTGGGACTCCCCTCCCCTCCCC
>NDGN011297996.1:0-14755 GCA_002564285.1 Tympanoctomys barrerae
TGAACTGAGATCCTCACACGTGCCAGGGAAGTGCTTATTCTCCTGAGCCATCTCCCTGGCCCCTTGCACTGAACAAATCTTAAGACAATTCAGACAGCATATCCCTGAATTTTCTCCTCAATGCATGTTTTTTAAAATCATGAATTTTTCCTACATACAAGTGCCTAATTTGAAATGCGTTTTTATACTGCAATGCAATACACAGAATGGCAGGCTGTGAAAAAGGCCCTCCACCTCAGCATAACCCCTGCTACTGCGGTCTTTGAAATTTTTATTCAATGTTAATAATCACAGATTTTTGTGAATATGGTTGCACATTTCAATTTCATTCCATCTTGTTATATTCTTAAGGAACCTGTGATATTTTTAATTGTAGCTTCAATACTTGATATCATATTCCATCTTCTTTAAAGTATCATTTATTAGGGACAAGTTAAGGTTCACTAGGAAACAGTATTATCTGAACTTGATTTTCAGACCCTAACTACCCTAGAAGTAAAATTTCTAAGCTTCTTGTCTTAATTATAACTATTTAATATCATCTACACATTCTCTTTGTAATTTAATAGAAATACAACCTGAATTTTATTTAAAATATCAAGTCATTTGACTTATTCTCGAATGGTGGAATCATGCCAGAGGCACACATTAGTAGGATGACAATTTTATATGTGAAGGAAAGGATGTTTTCTTCTAAGATATTTTACAACTGAATAGGAACATCTAAGAGCTGGAAGACAGCACATGGAAAAATCAGAGTCGAAGGAAGCCAAAAAAGAAAAAAAAAAAAAAAGGATAGTTATTCTTTCAAAGACTACAAAGGAAATTTAACCATTAGACGTCTGGTAGATTAAAATTGTCTCTAGATTCCTTGTGTGAACACTTGTAAATAAACCTTTCGAGGTTTGAGTTCTCTTATCAGTAAAATGCTGGTCCAGTATAGGAAGGCTCTGTTGAAGAACCAGAGTTATTGTTGTTAAATGTGAATTTCAAAATTTTGTATTCCTAATATTCATTTTGAATATAAATTAAGGTGAATATCAAAGCAGTTGTGATGAACAGATATCTGAATTCCAGACTCAGGCTGACAGCATGTGTGCTGCCCTACAGCTCCTCCACAGAAACATACAACAACTGCAGGCTGGAAAAATTTCTCCTGCATTACGGTTGATATTCTTGTGTGTATCAATGTATATTCAGTAACAGGCAAAACAGACTGATTAGATAATATTGCGGCAAATAGTGTGACATTTGGACCAGTGCAGACTTACAAGTTTAAAAAGACACTCAAATTAACAAGTTTGGCCACACTAGTGACAAAAGTAAATGTCTTCCAAATATGACATTTCATAATCTGCTATATTTAACATTTTCAGCTTTCTATATTTACAGTCTTCCAAGATAATTTATATTATCAATTCTAATTTCCATGGAATTCTTTTCGTGTTACCTAGTTTTCAGGATATGAACTTTCCACTGTGTTATATGTTTCATTTTCATAATTCAGATATTTATTCATAAGAGGAGAAGCCTGATCTAAGAGCCAGAAATCACACAAGCATAAGAACAATGTCACCAAAGAGCAGGAAACTGAAGCCGTCCCCTCATTCAAGGGCATTTTTTTCAACACATTCATGCAAACAACAATGATATCAGCAGTAGTCGTAGTGACTTGTCATACAATGGCTGCTGCTGTCTCCCTATGGAACTTAGCCCTGAAACTCTCTATGGCCCAAGCTGTGTCAGAAGACACCAGTGTTGGTCACTTGGGATGCTCAGGGGGCACCTCTGTGCTGCATGATCCCATGGCAGCAGCCTCAGGAATCGGGCACACGTTCTGGAGAAAACGCTGCACAAGAAGTAAAGAAGCAAACAGTTCTACTGTACAGCTAATTTTAGTATGTACGTATGAATGTTTATGTCACCATATTTTTCTTACTATGAAGAAATCTCTTTAAAAAACACAGGAGATAAATTTCAAAAGGCAAGAAAAAAAACTAAATTTCAACAACCTTCAAAAGTTCTTCTCCATGAATCCCTTGTGAACCATTGACACACAAGAGGAAGGTAGTGAAAATCTTCTAATTGCTTTCATTTTAATTTCTGAATGTTTTAAATAATTTTTTTCTTCTAGCTGTGTTTTTAGCCTTCACTTAAATTTTTTTTTTTTTTGATAATTAGTATGTTGATGTTGGCAAAACCTCTCTGAATAGTGTTTGAAATCACTAATAGATTCAGAACCATCAGTACCAAAATCGAGCAGAGGGGGCCTCACATTGATTATTTTCTGCTTGAGAATCCAGCCATCCTTTTCTAGGTTGTTTTGTATGCATTCTGCTTGTAATCAGAGAAGAAAAAGCGTTGCTTCATCTACGGCCATCAGTTTTCATACTGTTACGTCATGACGCATTCTCTCAGGAGTGCTAACGCAGAGCAGCATTTTCTTGGCCATGTAACACTTGCCATTCCTCTTCACTTACGGCATTTGTGTCAGGCCAGCCTCTATATTTTGTTTAGCAGAATATTCAGAAACAGTATTTAAATACTCTAATTGTACCCATCAGCTGATTCTTGAAAGCCAGGCACAATTAAGTGACAGGAGTCAATGTCAGTTCCACCATCTGCTAGGATAAGGCATAACTCATCAATGAATGGAAATCTAAGCAGGAAAGCACACCTATGGGGTTTCAGTCTCCAGTAATAAAAAACAGCGTAAAAGTATCAAGTTTAAAAATAACAAAAATATATTTCAAAAAAAATTCACATGTCTTTGTTATTCACTGAAAACATTTCAAAGATAAAATGCTATTTTTTAAAGAGATTTTGTTACTTAGGTCCTAAATTTAATGCCCAAAACAAAGAATGTAGAGTCTTAAAATATAAAAATATGTTGCCAGGATGGCGAGATAGCACAGCTGACTAAGGGCCTTCTTAGGCAAGCACAGGGACCCGGGTTCAATTCCTGGCACCACATACTGCACCAGCCTTGTCCCTGGGCACGCTGAGCCGGCCTCCGGGAGCGGGTGTGGTGGCGCACGCCTGTAATCCCAGCCCTGGGGAGGCTGAAACAGGAGGATCACTACAAGTCCGAGCTGCATAGTGAAACCCTGTACCAAATTTATTTTTTTTTTTAAATTGCCAAAACGTGGAGGAAAGACATAGCGATGGGGAGGAGAATCAAGGTGCCATGCGCAGGTAGCGCCTCCCACAGTGAATGTCATCATTACCTATTGCTAATGTTCTAAGAAAATTAAAAATTTAAAACAGATAAAAATGAAAAATATATAAATGTTGAATATTAACCTTGCTGAAATGCACTTTTCTAACTTTCTCAGCAATAATCAAAAGTCTGAACTATATAATGAAAGTCTGAAAATATTTTCCGAAAGGATTTATTTCCAGTAGTGCCGTTGACTCAGACAGCTATTTCCACGAGTAAAGTAAATCTGTATATGAGAAAATAATAACTAGAAATGTAAATTGATTCAAGGGCCATCTGACTTTATCTTCAAACTGAAAGACTTCAGTTTCAGGCAGGTTTTTCGAAAGCACAGTTATTCCAGTTTCTTCATGAATTTCACAGTACCGGGATGGGCTTAGACATAGTGAAAAAGCAGTAATTATAACGCACATAAGCACAGCTTCAGAAATATTTATGCTACAGAGCCCTCATCTTCAATAGCAAAGGTATTTTAAAATTAATTAATGGCAGTTGCATAGATTACCAAGTGCAGACCGGGCGCGTCCGTAGTAGTGCGCATGCGCAGCACTCAGCGCGCACACTCCCCACCTGCAGCGGGCCAGACACGACGCTGCTCCATCCCCCTTTCTTCTCCGCTCCCTCCACCTTCTGACCCTGCTCCTCCTGCTTGCTCTCTGCTACCTTTTTCTTCCCACATCAGCCACCCAAGGCTGCGCCTATTATGGCCTTTGTGTTAGCATTAAGTTTAAATGGTTTTTCCAAGGTCTCAGGGCTGCGGAACAAATCCTAGCGCTTTAATAATACATTATAAATCAGTGGAATGGGGAAAAGTTAATGGAAATAAATGGTGCTAATGATGTACTTAATAAAAGTTACCTGCATCTTTTCAGTGGTACAATGTTTTCTCATTGTGTGAGTTGGACTGAAATCCTCATTCAAGAATGACAAATACAGATTTTTTTTGCATGCCAATTATGGTATTTTTCTGTGCACACCTATATTTATAGATATGACTGACATTATTATTATTCTCCAGGTAATGATATTCTTTCCCCCTTACTATTAAGAAATAATTGAAAAGGTTATCATTAAAGGTCTTGCCTATATTTTTTGTGTAGCTCAAAAAGTCTAAAACACTTTCCAACCTACAGTTAGTATATCATCTCAATTTTATATTCTTTTGATATATTAATTGTACTATTAGAAAACTATTTACAACTTGATGTGGCAAATTGTGAAAACTATTTAATAGTAATTCATTATTCCATTTATTACCTAGAAACCACAGAAGAATGAACACATATACGAGGGATGCATATGGAGTGCTTGTGGCATGCCAATATTCTTCTAGAATATTCGCAATGATCAAGGCAGACAAGTATAATATTCCTAAATGGAAAAAAAAGGAGAAATTTAAAGCTTCATCATTACTGGAGAGAACCTTAGCAAAACTCAAAACTTCCTTTATCACTTAAAAGTTTCAGAAATATATTTCAACAAAATTGAATTTAAGAGCTATCACAAAAACATACTCCTAAAGGAAATTTACAATATCGATCATTAAAATGACCCATATCACTAAAAATACAACTTCATTACAGCGGAAAGGACTATAAAATGATAACTATTTAAACCCTGAACAATCTGCCTCTGTACATTATTCTTTAGACAGCATCTTTAAAACTTGTAACCAAAAAGCAAGTCTTAATGCACTAATCAATGATATTTTTATGGGCCAGCCAAATAGCTCAGTGGATTAGAGTGCCTGCAAGCAGGCACAGGGGCCTGGGTTCATTCAATCCCTGGCCTGCCATGCTGGGCCCACGCCCAGGGCATGCTAAAACAGCAACTGAGCTAGCTGGGCATGTAATCCCAGCTCTTGGGAGGCTGTAAACAGGAGGATCACTATGAGTCTGATCTAGTAGTGAGGCCCCTGAACACTTTTCCATGAAATACAAAAAAAAAAGATACTTTTATATTAATTTTTAAGAAAAAATGTCATCTTGTTTTTATAAACCTGGAAGACAGAAAAAACAACTTTACAAATGGCTATTTAAATCTGAGTCCAGTGTCCCTAGTACTGAGGGGGCTCAGGCAGAAAGGTTCACTGGAGCTCAGGAGTTGGAGATCAGTGTGGACCATGGAGAAAGTGGACCTCAGAAGAAGATGGAGGAGGGGAGTAAGAGAGGAGGAGACGGGCGGGGCGGCGGGCGGAGGGAGGAAGGGGGGAAACAGGAACGGTTACTCATTCAGATGTTAGTAATCAGCCAAAACTATTTAGAGTAACAATTGTAGAGGAATAAAAAACACTTCTGAGAAAAGCCCTACTGTATGTGAAGATTTTACAAAATAAATGTGAAACTATTATTTGGTAAATCAGTAACAAATTCAAGAACATTTTTTGAAGACAGTAATATAATCTTTAAGTAGCAGTTCTGAGGGTAGATCTAATTCAAAACCTCAGAACTGGCTCCCTGGCAGAGCAGCATCAAGGACATGTCCAGCTTTCCGTGGCCTGCGTCACGTCCATCGGGGCCCGAGCCTCTCTTACACCTTCCATGAGCAGACAGTGATATCTGATGCTGGGTGCTGTGGGATACCAGCCAAACATTTACTCTTTAGATAGAAGTAAAAGTGACAATGTTGGAAGGACTAACTGGTGTGTTAGGCGACCTATATTTGCTAATATTTTGGTCGAAATGATGAAAATAGAAAAATACAAACATTAAAATGTTGCCTGTTCTAGTACAGTACTCTTCAGCCTAGAAGAAACACAACTGTAAACTTCCCTTACACAGAAAACTTTTCTTTGGATGAAGTACAAAAACTACTATTTTGCATATGAAACTCAGGTAATTTAAAGAAACTCAAAGGAGTAAGTCACACCAGCTGCTACCTTTTCCCTAAATGATTGCCTGTTTGGACTTTGTACCTTCCAAATGTTGAGTGAATTTTAAATGTCTTTTAATGTGCAGCGTTTCCCACCCCAGCAATCAACGTGAAGATTACACTACACCTGCTCTCCCATTTAAGTTCCAGTTTTGCCTAACTTAGCGCTAGCCTCGAAGAACTGAATTTAGCTTTCTGATTCACATCTAAAATAGGAGCCAATAGAATTGCTGCTAATTTGTGACCATCAGTCACTTAACTGAGCCTCTCCCAATGTTCAGCAAAGCCTCCTTCCCTGGTAGAAGGGCAGTTAGCACCTGCAAGGTAATTATATCTACCAAATGCTGTTGGCCAGAAATATGAATATGTAACTGTTCCTACCATCTGTTAATTGATCTACTTGAATCACTTACTTCTCCATATATATATATATATTATATATATATATAATATATATATATATATGGCATCTGTATATCTCTAATAGCCAATAGCCTCTGGAAATGCGACAGTTGCTTGTAGCTGAGTTTATAACTCTTTCCATCACCAACAGGGAATGGGTAAGTCTTTGGAGGAAGTGAAAATTAAATCCATAAAAAGGAATCAGTGCACATGTACGCAGGTGCAGGGGGCAAAAGGGGTTATTGAAGAGATTCCTTTTCAGAGGGCCGCCCACATTTAATAGAGAATGGAAGAGCAGACTGGAGGACAGCAAAATAACAGAGCTGGCCTCTTACTGAAGGCCCTAAATTTAGGAGGCATTATAGCTCTCAATCACAAAGAATTCCCAGCAGAAAGGATGGATAAATCTTCACACCAAGAAGCTCAGAACAGACTTCATGCAAATCCCTACCCCACAGCTTTAAGCTTTACAATGGATCCCTTGGGTTGTATAGATTTAGAACTTCTGCAAATGTTTGATATCCATTTTAATGTCCTTTAATAGCAATACACACTGCACCACAGTGGATGTGATCTCAGGGAAGGTTCATCACCTCTTTTTGCTCTGGCTTTATCACCCCCAAATCAAGGATAACTATAGCACAAAAATTAAGAGAATGCGGGTAGAGCATGCTTATTGGTGAGTGGCACGCCCTGGAAGTTGAATAATTATCTGCTATATTATAATCATCATTAAGACAATTCTACCTCTAAGTAGACCACTTGTATATTCATTTTTACTGGAAGTTAATCTATTTTTCTGAAGGCTTCTCTTGTCCTACTTAGGCAGGTGTCTGAATACCTTACGAATATGCAGGATGTAAGTGGGCTGAACTGCCGTTCCCAAAACAGGTACTGACACCTGGAACTTCGGCGCTGTGCTGTATTTGGGGTCAGGCTTTTTGCGGAGGAAAAGTAAGGATGTTGAGAAGAGAACCTCATGAATCAAAGGTGTGGTCTAAACTCAATGTTGGACATTCTTTTCACATATTGAAAAGGAACAATCAGGACCGCAGGAGAGGTGGGCATGTGAAGGTGGAGGTAGACTGTGCTGATGGACCTGAAGCCCAAAATATGCAAAGGAAGAGCAGAATTGTTCAGATGCCAGAGAAAGAAAGGGCACACCATCACCTGGAATCTTCTGAGAGGGTGTGGAGCAATAGAATACTGGTTTCTGAGTTCTGAACTCCAAAGCTATGAATGCCTAGGTTCATGTTGGATGAAGTCACTCTGGTTTTGGCAATTGTTAAAGCAACCCCATAAAATTAATATGCACATTTGGGAAGGGCTTTGCTTGCTTTGGCCTTTGAATGCCAGAATGCTTGTCCACTCCAATACCATGCCGAGCAGAGAGCGGAAGAGGAAGTGAAAACGATGGAGATGAGATACATACATGAAGAACTCCTCTAAGATGGATGTAGTTTTGTGGCACAAGCTGCACACTGTACTTTGTTCAAACTCACTGTGATTTAACTAGTCTCTCCCTGATGCTCTTTCTTGCCGATTGCTATCCAGGACATTACAGCGTATTCCTTCGTCTTGTCTCCAATAGCTGCTTACATCTGTGATACTTTCTTAAAAGATTTCCTTATTTTTTGAGAAATACTTGCTGCGTACTTTGAAGAATGTCCTGCTATGTGGGTTGGTCTGAAACTTCTCTCATGATTAGACTGGATCTAAGGCAGTTTTGTTCCTTTGCATTCCGTGTAAATTATTTCTTTTTCTTGTTACTGTTCTACCCAATGCTCGCTATCATCTGTACAATTGTAAGGTCAAGGTTTTAGAAGGGTGAGCTCCTGAAAGAGCCGGGAGGGAGAAACTGTCCCTTGCCTCCATTCCTTTCTGACAGATGCAGGAAGTCCTCCGTGCTCCTTGCTAGGCTCCCATCTGTGCCTCCATTTCATGTGGATTACTTCCTTTTGTATCTTTCTTCACCTTCTAAAGACATCAGTGGTTGGCTTCAAGATACACCGCGATGCAATGTGACCTCACGTGAAGTGGGCCTCAGCTACAACTTCAGAGATCACATATCACAGAAAGGCACAGTTATAAGTGCCAGGGATTAGGACTAACCTCATTCTGGGGACCAAATTCAAGTATAGTGCTTATTATATGTCAAGTAGTAGTTAATAATTTAACAGGTGTTCAGCTCTTTTAATGTTTGTAGCAGGATATCATGAAATAGGATGAGAATTATTATCTGATAGGGGCTGCAATGACATGGAGCCATAGGGAAGCCTCTTCCAAGAATCCTAGACCAGACGTGGGACATGTACAAGAGGAAACTCCTATAGAAAAGCAACAGCTGGGATCTGCAGCTTGGTATACCGCACTGCGATGTCTCTCTTGCTGGCTTTCTCCATCTCTTTTCTACCCGTGTGAGACACTTCCCTACTTGCATATTCTTACAGTCTTTAGATCACACCTATTTCTTTTTAGACTTCCTTGCTGTAAAGCAAAACTCATTGTCAGGCATGGAGCATGTTGTTAGTGGAGTGAGTAGAAACGGGATAGGTGATTGCTATCCTACTTTTTGTGCTGAAGAGACTTCATGAGATAAACGTTTCAACTGCAACACAGAGACAATGTCTTGGCTGGCTTCTTCCTGACAGGGTTTTGTTTGGCTGAACAGGCTCAGATTCTTAATACAGGGCTATTGTGTTACCCGCAGAAAGACTGTCTTTGAGGAAAATAAAATTTAAGATTAATTTTAACATGCAAAGGAAGGTTGAAATGACTACTGGCAAGATGACTGAGCAAGACACTGAGGTATTTGAGATCATTTTAAAACAGAGCTTTGCAATACTTTGGTTTCCTGAACCCAAATTAAACACTTTGCTCATTGACATTATAAGCAGCAGATAAATTCTTAGTGACTCAACACTGAAGTAACATTTTTCAGTTTTCCCGATTTCAAGCTTAGGAATCAGCTTAGAAAGAGATTATCCTGGGATGGCAAAATGAACTGTTAATTCTATTTTTCAATCTCAGGTTTTACCCACATGAATTAGGACTTTTCTGACACCATGAAACTAAAATAAAATGTAGAAATCACCTAGTTACTGAGGCTAATATAACATGGCAGTTGTCATCTAAAACCAATGAAGTTCAATTTCTGTTTTCATCAAAATACTCTGTTTTCATTGATTGGTTTTTAGTAAACTTCATGAACTTCAAATAACTATAAATAAATAGAAATATTTATTGTATTTTCAGATGATTTTGCTTTTGAAAATGGCATTCTGTCTTAGCACATTGCTACTATACTAGGGAGAACTGAATCCTACAGTAGCTGGAGCAGAAGCCGGCCAGAAGGACCTGTACGCATCTCTGCAGGTTCATGCTCAGACACCCGCCCCAGCTCCTGGCCTCGTGGCGATGCTCACAGGCACAGGCTTTCTCAGTCCCTCTTCTATTTTCCAGTCTACAAAAAGCAGGCCCAACACTCAAGGCGCGGCTCAAGCTTCTTTCACATTGGATGCTGTCAGTTTCTCTTCCACGATTCCAACAGGCACTCGGCATGAACTTCATGGTAACCCCAAAAGGTTCTCATCTGGGTAACACTGTGTTTCTCAAGTGAGAGTGTAGTACACTCTGAGCACCCAGGGATACCGCAAGATAACTGTGGCTTACTTTCTGTGCACTTAGGGCAGGTCCTGCGTCGGTGCTAGGAGACTCGCTCTCAGTCACGTGGAGGGCAATGGCTGTACCCTGAGACCATCATGTTCAGGGGAATAAATCAGACACAAGCTTAAAGAATGAATGGCTTCTCTTATATCGGAAACCCAAAGTACAAGCAAAGACCAACATAAAATATTGACAATAGAAAAGAGGGAAGTAGGTCTTTTGCAAATAAGAAGAGAAGAAAGAGGTGGAGGAAGGGAGAGAAGAGGAAGAGAAGGAATTGTAGAAGGAGTAATTAATATGTGTAGTAGAAATGTACCAAGTCCACACAATGACGTCAACCACTATGTATGGCAAATGTGTAGTGACAACAACATCAAAACTGAAGAAAGAATGCAAAATTCTTTTTAAGAAATGGCAAAACTTGCCAAGAACCATCTAGATGAAATCACTTTATACCTGTATCCTGCCCACAGGCAGCCACTAGCCATTAGCTTTCTTCATGAGTTACCCCAGGCTGGCTGGGTCTGACTCTTTTTTTTTGTGAACCGGGGATTGAACTTAGGCCCTTGCACTTCCCAGGGAAGCGCTTATTCCACTGAGCCATCTCGCCGGCCCCGCTAGCCATTAGCTTTCTAATGTCACACGTACCTCATAGGAAATTAGGTTTCTTGTATATTCATGAGATTCATACACTACTTATAGGACAAATGAAAAATGGGGGCTATGTAAGGCAAAGAAATAGCAAGACTGAATACATTAAGGTACTACAGGTCAATGCACTTCCATCTTCTTTCTTTGTGTTTCTTTTGTATGAAAGCCACTTTACATACGAAATTAAACAGAGAAATTTTTCAGAAAGTCCTGGCTATTTTGAACTGCAGAAAATAAGAGAGACACATGATCTCTTTTTTTTCCCTGAGATATGGAAGTTAGGGCAATAGAGAGCTCTGCTATGATTTCAAAAACAGTGTACATAAGCAAATAAATGAACATCGTGGAGCATAAAAACCTAACGACTTATGCAACTCACTTACCATTTGAACATCATTCCTTTCAGAACTAGCTCAAACCCCTAGTACTTAGGAAAAGATAAGGTAGCTCGTGTCACTAGGCCTGTCCACACTGCCATTCTGCAGCTCCTCCACTGTCACTTCACAGCGAGATGCGCCATCGTGTCAGCTGAGGACATCAATCTTGCTTAGACTCAAAGAAAAAAATACACCAGCCAAGGAAATCAATGAAGCATTTTTCCATATCTTTTATGTTTAAAGGCTTTCTGAGTGTCATCAGATAATGTCACATCCAGACGATCATTTTACCAGTTCAGAATGTACAACTCTACTCATATTGTTTGGCAAGAACATAGCAAAACAGAAGAAGAAGAATGCGGTATATGTTTTGAAGTCATAGAACATTTTCAGATGACAATGAAGCAAAACTTGAATAATTTCTAAGGACAGAATATGAAAGAATCTTAATGTGGAATATGATTTGTCCTACGTAATTCTAGCTGCAATTTTTTTTAACCTAAGAGTTTTACATAACATTTCCTCAAATGGCTAGAATTCCAAATCTATTTCTACAGATATTTCATTTTCTGAAGAACATAGTCTCAATAGTAAATCTTCCAATGCATGGCTGGCCTGTCTTTCCTGGGATCAAGAACAGTAGCTGCATCTTTCTTACCAATACAGACTCATCTCAGTGAACTTCCCACCCACCCTGACTTACAAGACCCAAACCTGGAGTCTGGATTTATCTTTCCTCTTGTTCCCATCTACTGCATCTTTTCACTTTCTCTTTTATTGTCTTTTAAATCTGTACAATTTCTTTACTTACACATTATGTCAATATTGCCAGAGAAAAATGAGTAGGGAATAAAGGGGTTTTATGTTGAAAGTCCTGCTTAATAAATCCAACAAGGTTATGTTCAAGACTTGTTCAGCCTTAGTCACACTTATTTTTACTATGATTCTTCAAAGCACAGGAGTTTTTGTTGTTTGTTTGTTTTTCTGTATTTTAGGGAAGGGTCTACAGCGTGTTCAGGGTCTCACTACTAGACTCATAGTGATTCTCCTGTTTGTAGCCTCCCAAGTGCTGGGATTACAGGCGTGTGGCACCATGCCCAGTCTCAGTCGCCATCTCAGCACACCGGGGTTGGGGGAGATCTTAGGCATCTACAGGTGAAATCTCTCCTTTTCCTTACCACAAAAACAAACAAACAAAACAAACAAACAAACAAACAAACAAAAAAACCAGAAAGAAAGAAAGGTAAGTAGTGGTAAGGAAAAGGAGAGATTTCACCTTCAGATGCCTAAGAACTCTGGAAATAAGCACATCAAGGAATAAAGCAACTGATATGAAACATTCACACAATTAAGCAATTGAATTACTTCACGGAATTTGGTTGGAGAGCTACGGTGTTGTGGGGTTACCGTCTCCACCCCAGAATTATACAATTAGTTCCTGCGTGAGGAGAAATGCGTCTCCGGGCCTCGTGTTTTCCGCCCCGTCTCGTGTTTGTAGGACTGGGAACGCTTGCCTCCTGCTCCATGTCCCAGACTCCGTGTGCCCTCCTTTTCTGCTGTCTCTATTCCATTTGAAGGGGAGAGAATTGGAGAAAGGACGGTACAGTGAAAAGAAAAATCAATTCCCTACGAAGTAATAAAGAGCACAAGTGAAGTAATAACACTCAAGAGTGTGTGGGGGCAAGGTCTGAGCAGTCAGTCCCTACCAGGACTTTCTTTCAAAGTCACTAGGTGATAAAGGAGCAATTGTACGTTGGCAGCATTCTGAATCTCCGCTGTGTGTGGCCTGAAAAACCACTTCTTTGGTAGCAGAACACGGGTGATCAGGAGGGGGCCAAGCAAAGGACACTCGGGCTAATAAAAATGTAAGGGGAGGACGCCCAGTCCAAGGAGAGAGCGCCGCGTGGAATGCGCTTATCTGCCGCTCCTGGGGGCCAAGGCAGATGTGCACGTGGACGTTGGAAGCCACGTCACGACAGTTCGGCAGGTAGGTCCACTCAGCTCCCCGTGCAGGCACCTCTGCTTCTCAGTGTACAGCGGCGATGCGTCTCACTGCAGACTGCCTGAAAAATCCTCTGGTGTCTTTCTAAGACAGTCAAATCTGGATGCCGGAATGCCCTCCCTCATAGTGCACAACATTGTTTTAGAAAAGGAAGTTGTGCGTTAGAATTGCTATCAACCTATCTGTAGGAAATGATGGCCCTAACAATCACTTTTCACCCTATTTATATAATAATGCCAAGTGAGGAGGAACTAATTCTGTGATGAATTTGTATGTGAAGTGAATTTAAAACTGAATCATTAGTAGGTTTCAGTGTTTTAAGCTTTTGTCTCTTCACTAAAAAAAATTGTACCAGATAATAGTTTATATATAAACTATCTGAATAAATTAATCCCATTGGTGCGCAGGACTTATCACTTTGAAGGTCAGGTCAAATTTTAGGCAAATATTTAAAAACATGGTAGAGCACAAAATTCTACTTCTGTAATTAAAGCAGTAAAATGAAATGCACACTAAGACTTACAAGACAAAGGGTCAAGATTTCAAATAGTAACAGACTGGCCCTTTGTAAAACAAAAGATGTCACCACTCCTCTTCCTGACTATGACCCACTTTAAATAATACTGATTTTATTGAGCTTCAGGGGGCTGGGAAGATAGCTTGGCAGTCTAAGAGCCTGGCTGGCAAGCTGAAGGACCCAGATGCAGTCCTAAGTACCGCCTGCCATGCTGGTCCTAGAACTCTGGGTGAGATGAGCTGTCCACCAAAATGGGCGTGGTGGTGCACACCTATAAGCCCAGTACTAGGGAGGCTGAGACAAGATTACTATGAGTCTGAGCTGTGAAGCAAGACCCTGTATCAAATAAATAAGCAAAAGATTAAAAAAAATTAACATTGAGCTTCAACTACAATCATTCCTGAATCACATGAATGAAACCATGGCCACACAAACAACAACAAAAAGGTGTCATCGATGGTATTTTTATTTATTATCACCAAAAATAAGAATATCATATTCAATGCACTGCACCAGAAATTTTTAAACCATACCCAAACTGGGTTCGAAATACACTCTTGCAAGTCCAGTGAACAGAGCAACAGGTAGCAACAGACAACCCAACCGACCTCCCGGGTACCTGGCGTCTCATCAACTAGAAAAGCGTTTTCAGTGTTCAGCAGCCCTCTTAAACCGCGAGGTGAAAGAAAACTTTCTTCCTCTACTGTGCTGATGTTGGAGTCACCATCTTGGCAAGAGAAAGCTGGCTGACACAGAAGACCTCGTGTGACACACGGAGCGACAAGGTGTCCTCAGTGACTGTAGATGCACAACAAAAACCATACATTTCTAACAAAGCGTCTTTACACTAGAATTCATTCTAAGAGCTCAGGGCTGCAGCTTCGTGGTAGACTGCTTGCCTACCCTCATCCACAAGGCTCGAGGTTCAATCTCTAGATCAAAAAATGTTTTGATCTTAAAAAGAAAGCACCTGTGTATTCAAAGTAGTTAGGATAGATAGATATATAGTTACATTCTCTTAATGAATAGAGGGATTTGTTCTAATAGTG
>NDGN011298000.1:0-13162 GCA_002564285.1 Tympanoctomys barrerae
TATATATATATATATATATATATTTTTTTTTTTTTTTTTCAGAACTGGGGATTGAACTCAGGCTTTTGCACTTGTCATTGAAACACTTATTCCACTGAGCCATCTCCCCGGCCCCTACGTATATTTTCTTCCCTTTCTGATATGCATTTTTCTAGCCCTCTCCTTTTCTCTTCCCCTTGCCTTTTCTTCAGTCTCCGTGTCACTGGGTGTTTAGATAGAATTACAAGTGCAGAAAGAAGGACTAAATATCTGCCAGAGTTGGAGGCACTGACCAATTAGATTTTGAAGTTTCTCTTTTGGAGTGTAAGGAAGAGCAGTTTCATCCACATACAGGTTAGTTGCATTACATGGGGTAGGAATATGTTCTTGAAACTTTTCTTATTTAAAAGTTTAAGGAAAGTGAGAGATAAATATGGATATTGAATAATAAAAGAAGTGGAATATTGCTCACTCAACACTCATTCCAGCCTTTTATCTTACCTTCTTAAGCTACAGACCAGGAAGTTAAGATTAGACTTTTCAAGTCCCTTTTTCAGATAGGGTACTTGCTTTAGATCTGGCACACTATAAGTCCTGAAATTAATTTGCAATATTATGCACTATCTTAATACCTGGTGGAACTGGGAGAGCTTCAGTTGGCCTAATCACAAGCTCCTTGTCCACTCTGCGTTAGTAGATGAGCTCCTCTGGCCAAACAGCTCTCCTCAGCCTCGGATCCAGACTCAGTGGCTACTTGTTCCTGAGTAGGGAGCTTTCATTCCAGCCAGCACTTAGAATTATTCAAATAAACCAAACATATCCCCCTAGGATAGAGGCCACCTTCTTGCTACAATGACATCTACTTGTTCACTCTTCCTCGAGTGCAGCTGTTTGCCCCTTTATGGCATGTGGTTTCTTTGTTGGATGTACTGTGAATCTAGGTGACCCATAAACTGTTGCTCTGTTCAGTGTTGGATGTTGTGTGTGTGACCATCCTGTACTCTACAGAAGAAACGCCAACTTTGCCAGCTGAGAAAACAGAAAGTGAAAATAATATATATTGCTACCAAATACGAGCCCCTACATGAGATCTTGAAGCAGAAGTGGGGACAAGGGAAAATACCCCCATGGACAGTACACAGATAAAGCCTCTGTTTTTCTAGTTGGACTATAAAGAACATTGTTGTGCTCACTTAGGGTAGTAGGAGGGAGTAGCACTTACATTTCCACAAGAGCAGGCCTGCATTGGGCTTTTTTTCCTGGCTCGTTGATACCTGCCTTCTCTTTCCTTGGTTGGGTAGAATCAGACACTGGTATTTCTGAAACTCAAAATGTTCTCTCAGCTAATATATTTTAATATGCCCTTGTGCAGTAGATTCTAATGTTTGCAACTAAGAGCTGGATAATACAAGTGGGATAACAACATAGGATTTTATTTTTCTCACAAAACAAAATGCCTGGAGGCAGAGTCTTGAGACAGCCATCAGTTTGATAGAGACACCAGTTTGCCAGGCTTTGGAGATTGGTCTGCAATCTGTCCCCATGATCAATGAAAAATTTATTGCTCTATCTTCAGTCTCATGTCTGCGTTCCAAGCAAGGTCGGGTGTGGTAGCAAAGATCCACTGCTTTTGCTGGATAACAAAACAAACTCTAGAACCTAGTGGCTTAGAACAACAACTCTCCATCAGCTGAGTGGTTTGATACAGCTTGCACGAACTTTGTTGCTCTCTTTCATGCATCTGTAGACACCTGGCAGGTCGGCTGGAGTCTACGTTTCTGATATCAGCAAGAGGAGGCAAGACTTAGCCTGAAATCACATTTGCTTTACATCTTGCTTGCTGCTGTGCCATTGGCTAAGCAAAAGATGGAGAAATAGCCTGTTTTCAGGAGGGAGAAGTGATAAAGCCAATTCCAAAAGCACACTAAGAAGAACTCATGCTATTTTGGCAGGTAACCATGAAGATTCAAAAAAATCTGCCAGCAAACTTTTTCCAGAAATCCCTAGCAGACTTGTACTTCTCACTGTTCGTGGCCCTCCAAGTTCTGATCACCCCTCACAGTCAGGGAGGCTCTGATAGCAGTATGTTGTTCTGCATATTTATTCATGTGTTTTGTTTTAAATTTGAGCTTCTCCTTACACCTGGAACAAAACTATAGTTCTGTGAGTGACAGAGGTGGTGAAGGAATCAGAACTGGTTGCCGTAGGAGTAGTACCTGTCCTGTATAAGAGGAGGAACTATAATAACCTGCTCTTGTGAAATTGCACTGCATTTTCTTTTCCATGGCAAACTGGAAGGGGGACAGACACATTGCCTCTCAGTCCTATTTGTGTCCCAGGCCTCAGGCTACTTAGGTTGAGTCTCACATACTCATGTCCCTCCTGTGACACAAAGCGCTCATAACCAGCAGCGCTCACATCTCACGTAGATCTGATGATCGAGAGAATCTGTGTTCTTTTGTGCAAGAATCCAGCCTCTTTTTTGTGTGCCCTTTCAAAAAATTGAAATGTTCTCAAAGTCTGGAGAAAAACTTCTGAGTGAACTGCCACTGAACTTTTAAGATTCTTTTTTCCCCTTTGGTTAAATCTCAGTGGGGCTTGAGATGGTCATAATTTTCACAAGCACAAACTAAAGGTTTTGTTGCCTGTTGAGTAAAGTAGCTGCTTCCTATTGCAAAAGAACTGATTCCTATTCTCATTGCGTTGGCGTTTTCATTAAAATTTCCATTATCCTCTTCCTTGCAATGTAATTATAGATGAAATTGTCCTGACCATGTTTCTCAGGAAAAATCACTCATGGTTCAAAATATGTGAACAGGATACAGGAGAAAATTCACACTTTCCCAAATATAGGTCATCTAGGTAAGGCAAATATTAATATTTTTTCCCTAGATGTCATACTTCAGATTAGTATTATTAGCCTCACTGGCTACAACAGGCTCAGAAAAGAAATCTGGACTGAAACAGAGTTACAGTCATGGAGGGAGAGATGACAGTACCTAATGACACTCTGGCCTGGCCTCTGTTTGCTGAGAATCAGCCCTGGCCTCAGAGACCTTACATTATCTGTGTGGTCTGTAGCACTGCAGACTTTTAAGCTCCATAGTAGGAGACTTCAGGGAGAGGCCTGTAGTAGGATGGAGATGCCATCTAGCTCTGCCATATGCTAGGTGACCTTGGCCAAGGGCAACATGCTTTCTGAGGCTCTGTTTTCTTTTCTGGAAACCATTGTTAATGCAGTGTAATGATGCTTTCCCCATCTTCCTACTAACAGGATAGCAGTCGAGTGTATGCGCTGGGAAGTGTTTTGTGAACTGGAAATCTCTATTCCAAGAAAATGCTATTCAAGAGAGATAAAAGGTCATAGAAAAAAATTAATGTGTGAATCAGAGACCTTGACTAAAACCAGAGCACAGTCTGTAGCCTTGGTCTTTTCATTCTTCAGAGAATGGTGCGTACCCTGTGCTCACCACCTACCCCTGGGAAATAAGAAAAAGCAAATGTTAATCTTTCACTTTCTATGCCTGTAGCCACCATTTCTAAGAGCTTACTCTGAGCTGAACACTATCATTCATGCACACTATCCCAAATAATCCTTGAAATGTAACTTTTGTCCCCATCATATGGGCCAGGTCCTAAGGCTCAGACAACTTTGTAAGGTGCATGATCACAAAAAAGGTAAGGAGAGGGTCAGTGCTTATTTCCCTAGCCCCGTAATCTGCATTGTTAATCATCATGAGGTACTTACCTTTACTGGGGAAGAATGACAGCCACTTCCCTTGAAACATAAGCATCTCTGAAATTAAAGAATTTCTGAGAGTCCGATTCACACTGCCTTCCAAAAAGTAAGCTACTCATAAAACATCTTTTACCTCAATACAGCTTGTACATTCATCAATGATTATTTGTAATGATGGGTCTAACATTTCAGAGGAATCCAGAAATCTGGAAAATATTCCCAGAGTACCCTGATTATGATGCCTCTGCAGTCTGAATCCATCAGCACATCCAGGTCCTCAGTGCTATTCATTCTCCCAGCTCCACCCAGGGCATGGCTCGCAGGTAGGCAGAGTGGGGGTTCTATGGCTGGGTTACGCAGATTTGTATCCATTCTCAACCAGAGGGCAAATAAGCAAATGTAAATTTTGGCAGCTGCTTTTGAGGGCACTGGCCTCCTGGGAATGGTCCAGCCCCAGACTCACCCTCCGTGTGATTTCCCCACATCCGCTGTGATTTATTGACAAGAGTTGCTAGTGTCCCTGAAGCTGAAGGAATGGCCTGGCACAATGCTAAACAAAGCCACAAGGATCAAAATGATGCACTGAATCATCATTTCTTCACACCAACAGGCCTGGCCAGGGTCATGTCTTTCTTTCCATCTTCTCTTGTTTTTGAGGATGTTGGCAGCACAAATCATCTCCAAGCATTTCCCATGGCCCCTCTATCAATCCCAAACAAAGGCAAATCTCTGTCTCTTCAATCTTGACTCAGCCAGCTGAGAACTCCCTAGCACCTTTTCAAGTTAAGTATCTCCAATATTACATGATATTAACTTAGATGTTTACTGGATGGAGACTTCAAGCTACCCCACTGTTCCAAATGTCATAAAATTTAATGAAATTTTTTAGACATACTTATGCAATTTCAAGATATTACCATTATTATTGTTTTCGTCAAGTTTCAAGGTAAGCTAAGATATAGCTACCTGTCCAGGGTAAGTGATGAAAACCAATTTTCTTCCAATGGAGACAAAGGTGTGTTCTGTAAATAATCTTGTCTGACAAATCAAAACCTAGCTTGTTATGTCTCATCCAGCCTGGTGAGCATAGTGATCATCATGATGAACACTGTATTCCAGATTGTCTCCATCTCCTGCAAGCTTTGTAGGTTCCAGCCACAATGCTAAGAGTGACCACCCATGATCGGCCAGTCCCTAGAGCAGCCTGGCAAACTGAAAGGCTTATCGTTACCATCACACAGATGACGAAAAGAGATTGTAAGAAATTAAGGCCTCTCAAGTAAGTCCCACAGTTCAGAAAGGGGCCAGGATGGAGTTTACCTTCACACCATGTAGATTTTAGAATCAAATATTTGGAGGAGCAGGCTAATCTGACCTTCACTTAGAATGTAAGGTTTCCCACTGCTTGGCTCTTTCTGATACCTTTCTCAGCATGGATCACTTCAGCATGTGGGTCTCCTCACATTGATTTCTCCCTTTGTACTGGGAAACATACTACAGCATCCCATCTTCTTTTTTTTTCTTTTTTTTTGGCAGAACCGGGGATTGAGCTCAGGCCCTTGCGCTTGCCAGGGAAGCGTTTATTCCACTGAGCCATCTCCCCGGCCCTTAGCATCCCATCTAAGAAGCCACACCACTGTCTCTCCCACCCACTCAGCCTCAGACACACACACACCCAATAAAACTGACCATGTGGTTCTCTGTTCTACTATTTTCTTCACAAGGGCTTATTGCAAAGTTTGTGATGCTTCAATTGGTGTCTATTTTTATGGCCCCCTTTTAGTACTACACTGTAAGCCCTTTCAAGGCTAGACTGTGTCATTTCCACCTTCCCATGGAATGGACAAGGGCCTGGTGGCTAGTAGGTGCTCAACTAATATTTGATGTGTGAATGGATGGCTAGATGGAGGGAAGCAGGGAAGGAAAGTTTCTAAAGCTTAAATGCGTAAGAAAGTAGACCATTCAAATTGTAATGTGTATTTGCTGTATTCTTTGAGAATATTCAATCCTTCTCTAGAAAATAACAAAAAAATTGGGCAAAATTCCTAAGGTACATGAGATATAGTAGTGCACAAGCAGCCAGTCCATGAAACAGAAGTCACAGGATGTGTAAGTAGTCTGTGAAGCAGGTCAGACATCAAGTTAATAAAGCATGTATTAGTGAACATACATAGAAAGGGCCAGAAGGACCAAGAAGCAACAGATATTCATGAATCCCTAAATATAAATAAAGAATGTAAGATACTCCATATTCATGAGGCTCTAAATAGGTCATCCATTAATGATATTCCTTCTTCCCAAGAAATGTAGCTAAAATCCATTTCTCTTCATCAGGCTAACTGGCACACTACAGCTGTCGAGCAGGGCCTTCCTCTGTATCTCTGCTATAGCGAGTGCCTCATGGCTCTAGGCATCTCCTATCTGCAGAACTTCCTGCTTCAGTCTCCTCTCTTACTGTATGACCACCCAAGCCCCATCAGGGAGGAAGGGAGATGTATCCGGAAGAGGTACAGGATCTAGAACATTATGTGGCTGAAAACCAGGTGGTGTGGTCCCTCCATCCCACCTGCATCTGATCTTAAGTGTGTGTCCCTACTCTTTTGTTGACTCTTGCTTGTTACTGTACTTTAAGAAATTCATTACAACGTGTGTTATAGGCCTGTTAATTGGGTCTGAGACCCTCATTTAATGAACTCTTGAGTAGCTTGCTTGGTTGTGTATTTGTTGGATACCTCTACATCAAGTCCTATGACAAATAGTATTTCCCATAAACATCATTTCTTTCTGCTGGGGCCTCCCTCCTTAGCAAGTTATGGATACTCTCCTCTTCATCTACTATAAGAGGAGGGACAGTTCAAGTACTAGAGAGCTCTCTAATCAGAACTTACAGCAGAAATACCAAAATTGTTGATGCACTAAGAATTCTTAGTATATAATTCAGGCTAGAATCGTGATCCTATTTTGTATGTAAAACATTTATAACATCTTCAGAGAAAATTGCTGGCAAAGAGTCATCATGATTAATTAATGCAAATGGGAGAGGCTCTGAGTCTTTCCTTCAAGAAAGAGCAATTTATGTGTTTTTTCAATTTCAGGAGAAAACAAGCCCACACTGATGGACCCATACAGAATTCTACAACTATACCCTATCAAGCTGGTTTGAGTTCCTGTGCATGCAGACCAATAAAAGAGTTACTATTTCACTGAGTGTGATATTATCCATCTGAGTTGATTCCTGGTGCATGATATGATTGAGACTTTCATTTTTATTGTTCATCAGTGGCATTGCAAGTCCTATTTATTGCTGATGGCTTCACCTAGCTCAGATTCATATACAAAAACCTCTCCCTCCTCAGTCACATTTAAATTTTATTCATATTATGGTCCAAGATTTTCCTTTTCTTGGACAATATCTATGCTGAATAAATCTCTAGATCTAATAGATCTCTAATCCCATCAAATGGTCCCTTTAAAATGGATTTGTTGAGGCCGGAGAGATGGCTCAGTGGCCGGGGAGATGGCTCAGTGGAATAAGCGCTTCTCTGGCAAGCACAAGGGCCTGAGTTCAATCCCTGGTTCCGGAAAAAAAAATGGATTTGTTGAGCATCCCACTGTAATTGTGCTTGGGAATATTTAAAATCTCATAACCAACATCTACCTCTTCACTCACAACCAGTAAGAAAGAAAAGTAAATAAATAAGTCTTTACTTCTAATATCACGGTGATGTTTAATATTTGTGAGCAGTTCCATGATGTATACTCCTTGGAGAATGTATAATGCTAGGGAAGTAACTTTACAGGGCCTTGGGGATGGTTGATGTGTCTGTGACCCTGTAAAGCTGATTACTGGCACTGCATAACAGGGTCAAGATTCAGTTTTATATGATGTCTGTAGAAATAAACAGTACTTAGTGTTACTGGGGACGCTTTATCATCAGGTCTCCCTGGGTCCAGCCTGCACAAAATCTCTATCTGGAGTGTTTCTTATTTGATCTCATGGTTGTGTGTTTACAGTTCAGTTAAAATTCCTGAAGCTGGGAAGAAAGCCCACAATGCTCAGCTCTCTGTGGCCAAATGCTGATGAATCATGGTGCCCCAGGAGGTGGCTCCTCCACAGACCTCAGGAAAAAAGACTTGAGATTGAAGGATACACCAAATCATCCTGGATCTGAGCTAGAGAACCTATTTGCTAGGTGTTCACCAGGGGTACAGCTTCTAGACCAAAGTCTGGCCCCTCTGGCCTCCTAAGACTGCCAGCACTTGCTACCCCAAGGCTGACCCCATGCCTTTTCATAGAAAGTGAAGTATTAGCCACACGTTTGACTCTCTATCACCTACTTTACCTTTCTCATCATCTGCTCAATAACAGTAAGGAGTCTTTCTCTATACCATTAGAACTCAGACTTAAAATTGAAATATACTGATAGAGGTAGCCATTTATCTTTGTGTCACATTAAGACATCAATGGCTGGCACCAAATGCTTTCCTGGTAGCTAGCTCTGCTGGGGCACACTGGGCTGTGTGAGGAAAAGGAAAACAGAAATGAACAACAGAGCTTTGAAACAGTTAATTCTATTCTTTTTGTTCAGAAATTTGGCTCTGTGTGGACTGTGTGGGGAGAGCGAAGGTCTATGAGACCACTGGTTATTCTTCCCTGTCTAGAATCCCTGTTTGTGCTATAAATTTTATAGCCTTTTGACTTTTTGCTTTCTTTGTCCTTTAAAAAAGGTCATTTTTTAAAATCACCTCCTATGTACAGAGTGAGGCAATTTCCCCTGGGACTGCTATTGCCTCCCACACCAAGTCCTCCTTCCTCTGGGATTTCACTTGTTGTTATGGATTGATGGCTGAGAGTTTTACCTTGTTTATTATACAGGGGCTGACATGACTTCTCAGGAAGTGGGTTAAGCCACAGATCATCCTGCTTCTAACAGAGCAGGGGTAGGAATAAATGAGCAAGCATGAACCTCCCCCCACTGTTCTAAGCAGGGAGGGAGGGTCTGAGATATTCACTCAGCTAAGCCTAAAGCTGCATTTCTGAAGCCCAGGAAGAGTAGGATTTAGGGCACCCACTTTCTACCAGTTGTTCAGAAAAATGTGACTTCCTGTCCTTTTATATGAAGCTTAAAAAAATCAGCCCTCCATTAGGGTTGCCAAGTTTTCAGTTCTCTTAGATCTTTATATATCTTTTCCCACTATGTGTCATTCTTTCTCTCTAAAGCATTTATCCTTCATCCTTCTCAGATACTTATAACCCTGTCTTCTTTTGTCTAATTATTCTTGTGGAACATAACTTGAAATGTGTGGTGTGAAATTGCAAATTACTCTCACCTCTCTTCGGGCATTGCATCTTTAAAACCATCAAAGACTTCAATTACAAGAATTAATCTCACATTGAGGGATTTTAACAACTAATACCGAAGAAGAACATTCAAGGGGAGGTGTCATGAGAGTTCCCAGTATCCCTGAAATCACATACTTAGAAAGTGACCTTGAAAAAGAGAATTGAAGCCTTAGGGGATTATTTATGACTCCCTGCGACTTCTGTGATGTTTCTGACATGTAGCCACTTCCAGCCTTTGCTGTTCTACAGAAGCTAGCTGCTTCAATCCCCCAAGCGTTCTTGATTTGTTTTTGATCCATAGTTTGAAAATCAAAGAATTCTACCTTTTGCTAGCAAGGCCAACCCATGGACAGCCATGCCTAAAAATCAGTAAGTTATCTTTTTCACTTTGTTCACCTGCCCTTTGATCTCTCCATGGAGTTTCTGGGTGAAATATTCTCTCTTGACTGTGACAGTCTTTTACAGAGCTGAGGACAATAGTCATATCCTCCCTCCCCGTGTTTTTCTTCTACAAATTGGGCATGACTCTGTGCCACAGCTTATCTCTAGATGTCTACCAAATGCCTCACTCATTCATAGGTGGGGCTTTTGGAAGCTGATTGGGTTATAGAGACCCTATAGCTGACTGCCTATTGTGAATGGTTCTGGTCAGCAGAAACAATTCATTGGCAGTGGAAGAAAGGTGTATCTCCTTCCCCAGTGCCTCCTTCCCCTTTCTGCTTCTGGCCACCATGCTGTAAACAGTGTCCTTCCAGCAGACCCTTGTACTGTGTCTTCAGGCCTTGTACCTGGTTGACTATGAACTGAAACTATGAGCCCTAATAACCCTCTCTTCTTTTAAGCTGTGGGTGTCAGATGCTGTGTCTCAGTGATGAGAGCAAGACTAAAGCACTGGAGGAGTGATTGAGCTAAAACCCACAGCAAGGATATAATGGTTTTGAAATATGGATACAAATTCCTCAATGTATCTCTCATGAGTCTGTTTCCTCCCAGTCAAATCTGGGTGGCTTGTGACTGCACTAACCAATGGACGATGGAGACACAGTGCCATGTTCCTTCTGTATTGCTTGCTAGAGCATATTCTATTGGGATCTCAACTTCCACATAAGAAATGTAACTATTCTAAACCTTCATTATGTGATGAAGCCCAAGCAGACCATCCCAGTGAACCCAGACTTTAGGTGATCCTAGGCCAGGTACTGACATGGAAATGAAGAGACCTCCAATTGATTCCAGCCCTGGACATTCAAGTCAGCTATAGCTGTGCTAGTCCCACCAAATAAAATTCTACATATTGTAAACATACATTATGTTGTCATGATTTGTCCAAATTCTCAACTCATGAAAATCCATGAATATAACAGAATGAGCAGTTTGCACCTTTAGTTTTGGGTTGGTTTGTTGTGTAGCAAGAAATAACTATAGGGAGCTACACTTAAATCACCTGGGCTATAGCCATTTGTGTCAAAGAGTAACATTAACACTAAATTCCCTTAACTTTTCAATGTGGTTATGAGATTTATCAATCTTGTATTTAAGTAACAACTTCCTCTAGAGTACCAGGGAAAAGCAGAAATCTCATCAACTGCAGGAAGTCATCCCAGAAGTAGATAATACATCAAAACCACTGCCAAAAGAAATCAAATTTCTAAAAGTTCTCTTAGATCTTGTTGCTTTATATTATACCCCCAATACAAACTGTCAATTTGAGGTCATTTACTCACATAATAAAAATTTGAATCTTTATTCCATCATTGGGTATTAATTGTGACACTCCCCACCTTGCATCTTCAGAATGAGGGAAGCCAACTTGGATGTGAAATATGAATACATCCTATAGCCTTCCATGTTCTCAAGTGCAAGCTATGGTAATACCCCATAGACTCAAGATTGTAGTTAAGAATGAGATATCAGGCACGGAATCATTTAGCACTACCAGGTGCTCACTATTGCTCTATATATGTATTTGAGTGCATTCCTTTTAGATCTTAATCTCAATTTTTGGAAGGAGCATTGGACAGGATAGGATTCAGGACAGGTCAGACACTGGTTACCATCCTTGAGCAAGTGAATCTACTCTGGGTTCAATAAGTGAACTTGCTCTGAGTATGAGCTTCACAGAAGCAAGGATCTTAGTCTGCTTTGTGGACTGATATTCATTGCTTAGTAGAATTTGTTAAATAAGTGAGTGTGATTCCATGAAAGACTTTGTCCTCAGACATATTTTGGGCCCCTCATTATATGCCTGGATGGTCCATACCATGTGGTCCTCTGGCCGCTATATGCTGTTTGCTAGAACACCTGCTACTGGAACCTCAAACTGCCATGTAAGAAATCTAACCCTCCTGTTATGCATGGCCCCCCACCCAGCCAAGAGTCTCAGTTCACAGAGGTACAGAGGATGAAAGGTAACATAAAGTGTTCAGGAAACTGACAACTCCTACTACACCTGTTTTGCACTTTCTGTTTATCAAGATGTTTAAGCCATAACATGAATAGCCACATTAAAGCCACTTGTTATATGCAAAGCAGGGCATAATACATTGATAATTAAGGCCTCCCTCTGTGACAACCTCCATGCTGGAGGTATAATTAAGGGTAAGTACCTCTTAGTTTGCTAGCCATTATTATTGTGCTTAAACATACATTCAGCAAGTTATTAGTGAAATTCTATAGTGTCCCGAGGACCTGTTGTTTTAATAAATGGAACAAGAGTTTTCCAACTTGTACCATGCTGGGAGGTGAATTGATGGTGTAAATATATATATATATATATATATATATATATATATATATTCTTCATCTCCAATGTGGAAAGCTCAGATTTTTTTTTTGAAAGCATGGATCTTGAGCACTATTAGGACTTGCTGCTCAGATGCTATTTTTCTTTCTACTCCATGCAAAACAATAAAAACTCATGGATCATAATCATTTTTACATTAGGTTCCATGAAGTAAGAATTTTAAACAAAAAGATCATACATTTTAAACAATGTTTCTATGTCTAAACCCCTGAAGTAGTGGGAGGTTTTTTTGTTTTGTTTTTATTTTATTTTATGTTATTGAGAAACAAATACCAATGAGACAGTTTCAAAACTGATTAATAGGACAGTTTCACTAATGAATACATTGTACATTCTTATCTTCTTAGTGGTTATCCATAGTACAAGAATCAGACAGGATATCCTGTCCAAATACTATTAGTACAAATCTTTATTCTCATTGAATTAAGCAAAAGTAGCTGTATATCTATACTAACCATTCTGCATAAACAAATACAAAATGGTCCTTCCTTTGTATCCCCTTTTTTTGACTAGTCCTGTCAGAGATGGGTATTCTACTGGCATCTAAATACTATAGGTGCATGAATTCAGCAAAAACAATCCAACAAAGTCCAGCAGTCCACAATAGTAGAGGGTTATCCACAGAAGTTATTGACCTGAGCCTTTCACAGCTCAACATATTAATATGGTTTACTTTATATACCTCGTTTTTATAGTTTTCTGCTGGATAGCTAAGACCAAGACAAAGCAAGACCTGTATAACAAGTAATGTAACTTTTATATCTGATAAGGTGAATCAATTACGCTCAGGATTTATCCTGTAACTCTGTACCACACTTTGTAGATTATTTGTCATTGTCAGCCATGTTTTAAGTCACGGCCAATGCTTGACCAATTTGTTCTCTGTGAAAGCCTGAGAGAATGTTTCCTCTCCATGGGACTCTCCTTAGGCATACCATACACCATTGGTTACTTTGCTCTGTGGCTCCATAATCTCCTTGATCAGATAATTTGGGTCATAACTGAGTTACATGATGTTAGAGTATAGGTTCTCCTATGTCCTAAAACTTCACTGACCTTGAAAGGCTAGGGCCAACATGTTGGCTGACCTTGCAGTCCTTCCTTTCCTGTAATTTTTGAGCTGCAATTTTAGGTAGTTAACCTTCCAGAAGAGAAGCTTATTATTACCCTACAACATATGCAGTTCAGTTTACCCTATGTCTACATATTAAACAACTTAGGCATAACATGGGATAGGTATTTTCCATCAAGTATTGATATGCTAAACTTTAAGTCCCTAAAGAATATGAAGAAAAAA
>NDGN011298007.1:0-10860 GCA_002564285.1 Tympanoctomys barrerae
GTGAAATCACTACAGACCCTAGAGAAATTCAGAAGATCATCAATACCTACTTCCAAAATCTTTTACTCTTGTGAGATAGAAAACACAGACGAAGTGGACAGTTTCTGAGGTACATATGAAGTACCAAAGCTGAGTCAAGAAGATATACAGACTCTGAATAACCCAATAATGAGAAACAAAATTGAAAATACAATAAAAAGCTACCAACATCAAAAAGCCCAGGTCTTGATAGATTCACAGCTGAATTCCCAAAAGGTACAATAAATCCTGGGTGAAGGGAAAGAACCTGTTCAAAAGAAAGGAGTTACTGAGCTGAGAAGGGCAGAAAAGTGAGTGGGGGAAAGAAATCTATTTATGTATGTAAGCAGGACGGTTTGGACAAGTGTACGGTGGATTTCTGCTGGTTTATGGAAAGGAGCAGTTAATGTTCAATTTGTTTTGTCTCTTATTTTGAATTATTTTTCCACTGTCTCTTAATTTCTTACATATTTTTTTTCTTTTTTCTTAATCCAATTTTGCATGCACACATCTGGCAATATGAGCAACTAGTGGGAAGACAACACTACGCATTACAACAAACGCTGTGTAATTCATATTATTTTGTTAAGTGAAATTCTGTATCACTTGTAATTTTTCTGTTCTAATCTTATATTTTTTGTAATCATACTTTGTCCTCTCTTTAAAAATTAAATAAATAAATAAATTCTCTGAAACTGAATTTGTTTGGAAAATGAGCAAGGATAAGAGTTTACATGGCCTTTTTCATGGTCCTGCAACTATATGTAAACGTATGTGTACTTGAATACGTACTTGCACGCAACCTTATGTATGAGTTTGAAAAAATGTAGAGTAAGAATGCAGCATATGTACTGTGCTCCTACGAAGAGTTGTAGGTGTGAGCGTGGGAAGAGGTGCAGGTCTGTGAACTTCTTTTTGGGTATGTATACTGCATATAAGAGCAGGTTTTGTGGGTAGATCTGTGTGCACATGAATGTGTAAACTATATCAGATCATAATGCATGTGTATACATACATATCGACACGTATATGTGCACGCTCTGTGAATGTGTGCCGTGATAAGAAGGGAAGGATTCTCAGTTTCTGTGTTGGGGTAAAAATTATCCAGTGGGGCTCAGATTTCTACCTTGAGGTCTACTATTGAAAGTTTCTCTGGATTCAACACAGAGCAGATGAAATTATGGGAGCTTTCTGGAAGATGGGGGAGGTTTCTATGTTTGGCTTCCTGGACTAATTCAGAGAACTGAATTGTCCACAGAAAGAGAAGGGAATATGATGGAGAGGAAGCCCCAGATGTTGGGATCTACACCCAGAGGACCCGAGGAATTAAGATTAGGTTTCCTAATCTTAATCCTCATCTTGGGACCTTAGCAGTTCTGTGGTCTAAGGCAGCTGTGTAACCCACAGGGTCAGCTCTGTCCTCCTCCACCTTGGCCATCTTATGCAGATGCTAATAGCGCCTACTTCATGGTATCGAGAACTAAGAATTACCGCACTCTGTGTAAAGACACAGTGAATATGCCTCAGTGCTTGCTCTTCCAGTTATACACAGGTCAGGAGTTGTTTTCTTATTCTTGAAAGCAAAGGGTAATGTTTACTATCTTAATTATCTAAGACACACATATTCACTCTAGACACTTGGGAAAACATGAATCGACTGATATTAGAAGAAGAAATTCAAACTATATTCTCTCCTTGTGCCTGTACACCCAGCATTCATATTTTAAGGTATAACTCAGCCACCTTATTTTTGGCAAGGCTAACAAACTTGCTCACTGGAAGAAAGATAGCCTCTTTAATAAATGAGACTGAAAAAACTGGCTCTCTACCCAGTGAAGACTAAAACTTTACCCATGTCTTTCACTACACACTAAAGTCAAAATGAATCAAAGATCTAAATATGGAAGCAGAAACACTAAGTCTACTGGAACATAAAGGAGGTAGAAATCTTCAAGATATAGGTGTAGGCAGAGAGTTCATGAACGAAACCCAAAGTGCATGGGAAATCAAGGAACCTTCAAACAATCAACAACTGGGACCTCATTTTATTAAAAGCTTCTTGCTCATCAAATGAAATCAACAAAAGAATGAAAAGAAAATCCACAGAGTGCAAAAAATTTTAGCCATTTGTCCCTTAGACAAAGAACTTCCATCCAGAACATATAAAGAATTTAAAAAAAAACCCAGACCCCTAAATTTGAGGACTTAGTCCAAAAAAGGGGATCTGAGTATGCTCGTTCACTGTGGACCTGGTAACTCTTTTCTGAAGCAGCAGTTAAGAGGACTTGGGTGTTTTCTATGGCTGATGGAAAGCCCAAGGAAGGAGTTAAGAACAACAGTCATATTAATTTGAAGGTGGTGGTGTGCAGCATGGTCCTGTAGTACAGTTTAAGATTAACAGGCATACACCACTTAGGAAACTAATGAAAGCATATTGTGAACAATAGGGTTTGCTGTGAGGCAGATCAGATTCCAATTTGATGGACAGCCGATCAATGAAACAGACACACCTGCACAGTGGGAAATGGAGGATGAGGGTACAATGGACAAGTACCAGCAGCAGACAGGAGGTGCCTACCAAAAAGGGAACCTGCAACAACTCTACTCCAGAACTCTGTTCTTCCAGACCATGAATACATTCTTAATTTAAAAATTGCAACTTGGTCCACTGCATCCTGACCACTACAGTATAGTTTTCTCTATTCTTTCATTTACTCCTTCCCAGTTTGATTATTGCACATCAAGTATTTGGTAAATGTATGCAAGCTTGTTGCATTTTGTTTTCCTACTAAATGGCCAACAATGTGTTTTGACTGACATCAAGTGGAAACTGGATGGGGAATTACTGGTTCTGTGTAAATAGTCCCCTCTCTCCATTAGCGGCACACTCATCAGCACTTACCTTTACATTCCAGGAAGTTATTTTGCTCTCACTATTTTAACAGAAAAGACAGCAACATAAAATTCCTTGAATACCTTGTGTGATTGGAGAATTTTAATGTTTTTCATTTGTCATTGTAAAACCAAGGACAACTTGATAACTTTCTTGTATGTAGCTGTTACATGTAGGGCAATCTGTCTTTTGGAGTAAATTACTCTTTAAAAAATAAGAACTGTCTATGCTAGACAGTTTTTCTTTTAAGTCAAGTGTCTTGTTGCTTAAATAAGCTTGTTTGTTTATTTATTTATTTAATGTATTTGGTTGTTGGTACCGGGTTTCCATACACAAGTCAGAATCATAGTGATCCTTCTGTTTTCAACCTCTCCAGTGCTCGGATGACAGGAACATGCCACTATGCCCAGATTCTGGCCAGCTCAACATGCCCAGGGGTGGGGCTGGCATGGTATGTGGTGCTGGGGATCAAACCATGGTCCCAGAGCTTGTCTAAGTTTGCCTAAAGCAGGTGCTTTATTCCATTGAGCTACTTTGCCCACCCATTTCTTGTTTTTTTTAAAGAAAAAAATAAATAAAAGGGGATCTGAGATGAATATGCACTTCTCAGATAAAGAGATACAAATGGAAAATAAATTCATGTTCAACATCAGTGGTCATATGAGAGATGCCAATTAAAACAACTCTAAGATTCCATCTAATCCCAGAAATTAATGCCTATCATCAAGAAGTCAGCCAATAATAAATGCTGGAGAGGCTGTAGGGTAAAGGAGCCCTTCTCCACTGTTGGTGGAGTGTAGACTGGCACAACCACTGGGGAAATCAGTAGAGAGATTCTTCAAAACCCCAGGAGTAGAGGTCTCATTCGACCCTGCTATTCCCCTTGTAGGTATCTTCCCATAAGTAGTAAAAACAGTGTGCCAAAGTGATGCATGTGTACATGTGCTTATAGCAGCACAATTTGTAATAGCTAAATTTTTCTTTCCTTTTTTTTTTTTTTTGTACTTTAGGGAAGAGTGTGCAGGGTGTTCAGGGTCTCACTACTAGATCAGACTCGTAGTGATCTGCCTGTTTATAGCCTCCCAAGAGCTGCGATAACAGGCGTGCGCCACCACACCCAGCCTGAATTGCCATCTCAGCATGCCCGGGGGCAGGGCCAGCACTGCATGCCCAGGGATTGAACCCCTGGTCCCTGCTCCTGTTTGCAGACACTTTAATTTGCTGAGCTGTTTGGCCGGCCCTGCAATAGCTAAATCTGGGAAACAACCTAAATTCCCATCAACTGAGGAATGGATAAAAAAAGATGTGTCATTTTTATATAATGGAGTACTACTCAGTCCTAAGGAAGGATCAACTGGAAACCATTCTAGGTAAATGGATGCAATTTGAGATCATATTCCTAAATGAAATAAATCAAGCTCACTACTATAAACATTGTATTGTTGTCATAGCGTGAGAAATTGAAAGAGTAACAGATCTAAAATGTACAACAACATTGTTAAATGGGAAGAAATTGTTTAAAGACCAAAAGAACTAGGAGGGGGAAGAGGGAAAGGAAAGAAGGGAAAAGGGAGAAAAAATGTAAATAATCTATACTATTAGTGCCTCTAAGTTCACAGAAAAATATGATTTACACTAATATGGACTGGAGAATTTTCAGGCCCATGCCTTATGCTCTGAGTAATTACTTTAAAGGTAGAAATAGGCAAAGCGCTAAGTATTGTTTTTCTATCGTCTTGTTATGAAAGTTTGTTTAACCTTTCATCCATAAAGTTAAAAAATATTTTATTTTATATTTTTAAATTATGTATTTGGTATAAGGCCTCACTATGCAGCTTGGATTCTAATGATCCTCTTGTCTCAGCCCCTTTAGCACTGGAATTGCAGGCATGTGCCACCATGTCTGGTCTTGGTGGCCTGCTCAACATGCCCCAGGGTGGAGCCAGCACAGCATGCAGTGCCAGGGATTGAACCTGAGTCCTTGTGCTTGTAGGCAGGTACCTAGACTGCTGAGCTGTCTTTGGGCCCTAAAATAATATTTCAATATATGCCATTCTTTAGCTGGGATTCCACTAGCCCATGCAAGAGTGATCTACTGCCCTGGTCGCCTCTGGTACCACACTTCCAGGATGCAGGCTGTCACAAAGCCTTTCCCTCTTGGGTCTAGGTTGGCGGCCTAACTTGCTTTCCCTAACCAAACATAAAACCAGAAGAAGAAAGCATTTGAAAGAGGAAATATCAATCCCTTCAGGTTCAAACCTTAAGAAATCTCTCAGCTTTCTCTCTAGGCTTCTTGGCAGTTCCAAGAAGCAATGAGGAAGTCTCCTTAGCTTGTGAAGAACCGTGCAGAAGGAAGAGACCCTGGGAGTTCACTGTGGAAGAAGCCCAGTCTGCTGGCCACTCAGCTGAGCGCAGCCTCCTCCCGTCCTGCCAACTAGCAGTGCTCATGAAAGACCTCCAGAAAGATCAGCAGAAGGGCCAGACAACAGCCCAAACCAGACGGGAGAAATGAAAAGTTTCTGTAAATTGCAATAAAAATCATTTTGTTAGTCTAGGTCACTATGTTTTGCAGCAGTTTATTACATAGTAACAAAAAACTGTGAATCAGTACATTTTATAAATTGTTCTGAAACTTAAAATTAGATCATATATCTATGTGATGGTGTTACAGTCTGTGTAATTGAGTTCTGGGTTAGAAGGCCTGCATTTAAATTCGGACTTCTCCGCATATTAGCTGTGACTTTGGACACGTTGCTTTACTCGTGTATAACATGGACTCAAAAGGAACAATTTGTAAGTCTTTGGGGAAATTAAAATGCTTGCAATTTACAGTGTCCAGAATAGAGTCAAGCATTAAATGGAGAGGCTGGTACAGCAAGATCCAGAATTTGAGACTAGTCAGGGTAACTTGAAGGCTTAGTAAGACCCTGTCGGAAAATACACAATTAACAAAAGCATGGGATGTAGTTCAGGGTGATCAGGAAATTGAACCCAGTGCCTTCAATTCTCTGGGGTGTGTGTATGTGTGTGTGTGTGCATCTGTCTGTCTGTCTGTCTGTTTGTCTGTGCGTGTGAGAGAGAGAGAGAAAGAGAGAGAGAGAGACAAACTGACAGAGACAGAGAGAGACAGAAAAACAGAGAGACAGAGAGACAGAGATGGAGAGATAGACAGAGACAGAAACAAAGACAGACAGATAGCAAGGAAGCAAGTGAGTAAGGTCAAAGAAAAAGACAGAGACACAGAGAGAGAGAGAGAGAGACAGATAGAGACACAGAGAGAGACAAAGAGAGACAGAGAAAGAAACAAGGAGAGAGAGACCAAGAGAGACAGAGAGGGAGAGAGAGAGAGAGAGAGAGAGAGAGAGAGAGAGAGAGAAGATTGATTTGTTTTTCACTCAATCATTTCTTAATGGCTATGATGTTATTGCATGGGTATGTCATTATGTATTTATTTATTTTGTATTTAGGACAGGGTCTACAGGGTCTCACTGTGTAGATCGGACCCGTAGTGATCCGCCTGTTTACTGACTCCCAAGTGCTGGGATTACAGGTGTGCACCACCACACCCAATCTCAATCCCTGTCTCGGTGTGCCCCACTGGCGGGGCCAGCATGGCAGGCCTGGGGATCCTGGCCCCTGCATCTGCGTAGGCAGGCACTTTAATCTGCTGAGCTATTGGCCGGCCCTGGGTATGTCGTAGTTTAATCAATCGATGTTGATCGGGTATGTTGTTTCCAATTCTAGAACATGTGAAGCAAAAATGCCTCTTTCCATTTTTCGGAGCTGAAAACCCTAAGCCATTTGCTATGGGGGATGGGCAGTGGACTTTTGGCTAAAGGTCTGCATGCTCATTCATAGGGCAGGGCTGCTGGCCCACAAGCTTGAGGCCTCAGGGATTCACCTGCCTGCAGGTTTTTAGCCTGCTGCCTCCAGCCTGAACAGGTCCCCTGGAGACTTGGACTATTGCGAACTAGGAAAGATTTCTTCACATGCCAATTTTGGAAGAGACTGAGGATTCTCAGCTTCTCAACTCTACCTGCTTCAGGCTTCTCTGTCAGAGAGCATCATCTTTGGATGGCAAGGGCATCTCCTGATAAGGAGGAACAGAAGCCGGAGACGAGCTATCTTCACTCACCTTAGCCTGGCTTCAGTCCTGCGCTGTGATTCTGCACCTGATCATACGACCAAGGACAAGTTAGATATTTCTTGGTGCCTCAGTTTCCTCATCTGTGAAAAAGCAGTGCATGTTCCTCATTATTCCTTCTCCCCTCTTGATCCCCTCTTTGGGAAGATTAAAGGAGATAACTGATGCGACGCATTTCGCCTGAGTGCTCAAGGCAGTCATTATCAATGGATTCTGGAAATTAGTCCGTGAACCTCTAAGGAAGGCTTAAATAATTTTTCATCTTCTGGCCTGGAGAAAGCACAGCCTTGGGAACTGAAAATTCTTTGGGTCAGAAATCTGAACTTGTTTTGGTGCTCTCTGAGGTGTCAGAAAAGATGGAAACAGAAAGCAAAAATTATGTCCATAAATGGAAGGGTTTAAGAAAATAGTTCACACCAAATCACCCTCAAGCATGAAATCCAAATTTCTAACGCAACTTCTCACAGCCGTTCCTCGTCAGGCTCCTTTCTAGTGTCCACTCGGCATTCACAGATCATGCTCAGTGCCACAATCCTCCCCACGTGGTCGGGTTGGTGAAGGGAACGAGAGGACACATGAGGCCACTGTGAGCCTCTGCTCCGGCCTCGGTTCCTGGTGTGCTTCTTTTCATCATCTCCAGGAGATGCCGTTGTATTAACCAATGTCCAGGCACTTCCAGTAGTAATCTGGTCTTAGCAGGACTTGAACTCACAAATGGGTGATGTAGCCTGATCTTAGTCTTGTTTTTCTTTCTGCCTCTTTCCTGACAGTTTCATTGACATACAGCTTCCTCATTCAACTGAAGCACCAATGAAAAGCCCGTGTGCCTCATTGAGTTTATCACTGTTCTCCTTCCTTCTTTCCTTTTCCCTTTCTTCCTCTTGTCTTTCTTCCTTCCCTCTTCTGTCACCTTCCGCTTCTGTTCTTTCTTTTGTCACTCCTACTTGGGGCCTTTTCTACCCACCAAATCACCTATCAGCAAATGTCACTTCCTGTGTCAAGGACAGTTCCTTCCCTGACATTGCTCAGCATTTCACAGAAGAAGAAATCAGGTAAAAAAAATAATAAATATTTATCATCTTCTGTCACATTCAGTTGTATCATCAACTGTCTTACAAGTACTTATTGGCTTGTAAATAGTATTAGGTGGCTTACAACAGAGATTTGTTTTGCTTGTAGATCTGGATAATTATTCCAGTTCAGAACATCATAGAGCAAGTGCATTTCTAGGTAGTAATCTGGTCTGGGCTCCACTAGGTCATTTCTAGGGTCTACTGCTCCCACCTGTTTTCAGTTGCCAACCAGCTGGATTGGGATCCATGCCGATGGCCAAGTTCAGGTTTAGCTATTCCTCTGTTTATTTTAGAGCGAGGCTTAATGAGCAGTGACTTTCAGGGTGTTTTCTTCCTACAGGAGTGCAAGGGACACAGCTACCCACAAGGAGCACATTTAATCTCTTTATTTCACCCTGTTACATCCCATTGGGAAGAGCTCATCATCAGTCAGAAGCAGCATCCGTGGAGTAGAGACCTACACAGGGCTCCTCCCACAGGGAGGGCAGGCAGGGAGATTACGCTCTGCACAGCACTCCCATCCATCATATGAGGGGTAAGAGTGGCATGCAGGCAGTGGAGGGCACTGCAGGATGCACACGTGGAGAGCTTTGGACACTGTGACGTAATAGATATGCATTTGCTCTTTCCCCCTCATCCTGGTGCAGAGATCCTGAGGCTCGGAGTTTACTGAGAAGGGTGCTAGACACACATTTTATCATAATATTTGTTCGTGGAACCTGATTGTTGACATAGATCTCCTCATCCCACGGAATTCCCTGGGAAAGAGAAGCATCATTTATGCTAGTGAGGTGATTCCTGATCGCCTCCTAAGAGGTGGCTGTCACCAGAAAGAACGACCCAAGATTGGAAGCTTGAGACTCCCAGCTCTACCACTTCTCTTTAGAAACAGAGAAGCAATTTAGATGGAATTAATAAAGCATGATTCAGACACAGCACATCACGTATTTCTCTGAGTTCTGAGGACTACCAAGCCCATTTACCAAACCTCGGAAAGAGGTCATGGGAACCTCAGGAGTGCAGAAAAAATACCCCAGGGCTTTTCATTGGCTTCTGCACTCACTGTGGGCAATCTTCTGGGATTGAGCCCTTTAACTGTGGAACCTAACACCAGGCAGGTAGTGTCAGAATTAAGTTGAAGCATGGGACATTCACCTGGTGTTTGCTGCAGTATTGTGAGTGTGGAAAAGCTCTTCACACGAACACATGTACACGTACATCTTAGTGGCCAGCAGGGAAGTATTGGGCCGGCCAAATAGCTCAGCAGATTAAAGCACCTGCAAGCAGGTACAGGGCCGAAGTTTCTATCCCTGGGCCTGCTGTGCCAGCCCTGCCCCTGGGGTGCACTGAGATGGCAATTGAGACTGAGCATGGTGGAGCATGCCTGTAATCCCAGCTCTTGGGAGGCTGTAAACAGGAGGATCACTATGAGTCCGATCTAGTAGTGAGACCCTGAACACCTTGTAGACCCTTCCCTAAAATAAAAAAAAAAAGAAAAGCAGGGAAGTATTTGCTGAAAATGAACAGTGTAAGAAAAGAAAGTGTTTGTTCATCTGATTATATAAGCATATATAAGCAGGGGAAACATCCCAAAGGAGGAGATTCTTCAGCTCAGCAGGTAAAAGTTTCAAGAAGTGAGGAGGGCAAAGCTATTGCCATATTTGTTGAAGGTTCATAAAGTTGTCCACATAAAGGCACAAGAGGCAGAGATCCCAGGGCCCATTTGGTAGCTAACATTTTGAGCATGATGGTAAGTATGGGAAGACATATGTCTGGACAGGAAGCCAAAGTCCCATGGCTAGGTCTTCTGGGGCAGACATGGAAGGAATCTGACAGTCGAAGGTGAGGGCCCGTCAGGCATGGAAGGAATAGTCATAACTGCATTTTGCAAATTTTCACAGAAGCTGGTGTGAAGGGTGAATACAAGGTGTGTTGGTGACAGCTCTCACCACTGGGACGCAGTGCCCAATACCTGCAACTAAGGGGAGAGGTTTATCTTGGCTCATGTTTGGTCTGTGGTCCACTGGTTCCAAGCAGGACAGCAGGACAGAGGAATATACCAGAGGAAGAGGAAGGAGCTCATACCATGGTGGCCAGGAAGCAGCCTCAAGGCAGAAGGTGGAAAACAATAAAATAACATCCTTCTGGGTCACGCCCACAGTGATGTGTCTCTTTCAAGCAGAACCCACCTTATAACAGCAGATCAGCTACATCACACCCATGATCCAATCATCTTTGAGTGCTCAAGGCTTGGGAGAAAGTCTAGATACAAACCACGACAGGAAGTGAAGAGCTAGTGGTGGGGAAGCTGCCGGGGCCCCACTGCTAACCTGCATGTGAGGGATCTAAAGGCATGGAAGGGAAAAGAGGAAAAGAGGAAGAGGTGTTTAAGAGATAGGATCCAAGGACTTGTGCTTCAGAGGGGAAGGAGGAAGGTGAGAACGACTTTGAGGGCTGTTGCTCTTACAGTTCTAGCGAACAGTTACTGCTGCTCTGTTATCTCATTGGCAAGCGACGAGATAGTCGTGAAGTGAAGATAAAGGAAGGGAACAAAATAAATGTTGCAAACTCCAGCTTGGGAAATGGATATGATTCAGGGGCATTGATGAGACTCCTTGCAGAAGTGGGCACTCAGCAAAGAAAGCAGTAATTGCCATGCGACTCGCCAAATACTAATCCGGGGGCCATTTTTTTTTTTTTTGAAGAGAGTTAGTTTGTGTGGGAGAAAAGGG
>NDGN011298040.1:0-11746 GCA_002564285.1 Tympanoctomys barrerae
CACTATGCAGCTCAGACTCATAGTGATCCTCCTGTTTTCAGCCTTCCCAGTGCTGGGATTACATGTGTGTGCCACCATGCCTGGTCTCAGTAGCTTGTTCAGAGTGCCTAGGGCTGGAACTGGAGTAGCATATGGTGCCTGGGATAGAACCCTGGTCTCTGTGCTTGCCTAAACAGGCACTTAGTCTGCTGAGATATCTCACTGGCCCTCTTTCCCTTTTTTTTGATGAGGTTGGCTAAGAGTTTATCAATTATATTTAATCTTTCAAAGAACTAGCTCTTTGATTCATGAATTCTTTGTTTTATTTTGTTTTTCTCAATTGCATTAATTTCTATGCTGATCTTTATAATTTCCTTCCTTCTTTGAGATTTGGGTTTGATTTGCTTTTCTTTTGCTAGAAGCTTGAGGTGCAAAATTAGGTATTTATTTGTTGTTCTGTTTTCCTAATGTGTGAGTTCACCACTCTAAATTTCCCTCTGAGAACTGCTTTCATTGAATCCCACAATTCCAATAAGTTGTGTTTGAATTTTTGTTGGATTGCAGATATTGTTTAATTTCTTCTGTGACCCATTGGTAGCTGAGGAGGGTGTTGTTTAATTTCCATATGTTTTGGGGGTTTCAAAGTTTCTTTAGTTGTTAATTTCCAATTTTATTTCAATATGGTCAGATAATATGCATGGAATAATTTTAATTCTCTTGCATTTACTTACACATATTATATGGACTAGTATGTGCTCTATTTTAGAGAATGTTCCACATGCTGCTGAAAAGAATTGAGTATTCTGATGTTTGTGGTGGAACACTCTATAAATGTCTACTAAGTCCATTTGTTCAAAGGTTTGGTTCGTTTCTGCTAATTCTTTGTTAATTTTTTTGTCTAATTTATCTGTCTCTTGGAGATAACAGAGTATTATAGTCCCCCATTAAGACTGTATTATTGGATGTTTGATTTTTCATGTCCTTTAAAATTTATCTTATATAGTTGGGTGCTCTCATATTTGGTGCATATATACTTATGGTTGTTATCTCTTCCTCTTGAAAATTTCCCCTACAGTACATAGTGACTGTCTTTAACTTCTGTGATCATTCTTGGTTTGAAGTTCACATTTTCTACCAACAATAGCTACCTCTGCTCTTTTCTTAGTCCCTGGAACATGGAGATTGTTTTCCATTCTTTGACTTTCAGCCTATGAATTTCCTTTTGAGTTAAATTTGTTTCTTATATTCAGAATATTGTTGGATTTTGTTTCTTAATCTATTTCTTTTAATTGGTGAATTGAGGCCATTTACATTGGTGATTATAACTGATGTGTATTGGCTTATGTTTGTCATGCTATTTTCATTTTGTTGTTTCCCTACTTTTCCCATGTTTAGTTGCTTGCCCTGTTCAGTGGTTTTTTTCTGTTGTTCTTGGAATTGTGGTCATTTTGATCTCTTTCTAGAATATCTTTCATTACTGTTTGCAGGGTTGGTTTGTTCTTTATAAATTTCTTTAGTTGTTCTTTGTCATGGAAGTATTCTACTTTCTATTAAATTTGAAGGTTAGTTTTGCTGGGTACATTAATCTGGTTTGGAATTTGTTTTCGTTCAGTGCTTGAAATACTTCATTTCAAGCTCTTCTTGACTTGGTTTGTTTTGAGAAATCTACTGTGATTCTGATAGGCTTTCCTTTAAATATGATCTGTTTACTTTCTCTAATGGCTTTTAATATGTTGTTTTGGGGCTGAATTTCTGGGATCTTCATTATTATATGTCTGGGTGTAGATTTATTTTGGTTGATACTATTTGGAGTTCTATAAGTGTCACTTAACTGTATGTCAATTTTTTCCCATGCTTGGGAAGTTTTCTGATATTATTTCAGCAAATAATCCTTTTATGTCATTTTGTTGTCTCCTTTTTTTAAAAAAAATAATTTTATTTTGGAGAGTAAAATCAAGGCAAAACAATTAGAAAAAAGAGAAACAAGGTAACATACAATATATATGTTACAGATTTGCAAAACAGGAATAGCTAATTAACAATGGTTTTCATATTATCTATTTTTATCATTAAATCTGTTGCTCAGATTAACATATACAGAGTGTTCCACCCAACATCTGAAGACTCCTTCTTTTTCATTGACACCGATCAATCTTATGTTGTTCATCTCTGTGTCATCTTGCAACTATTAAATTATTATTTACGGATTCCTTGTTACTTTAAAGACATCTCTAATTTCATGATTACTAGCTGCACTGATGTGTTCAATGTCTGAAAGCCTATCTTCGGTTTCATTCAAACGGTTTTGCCAGTTTTTAGTGGAATTTTTAATTTCCTGCATATGTCTTTGAATCTGTTTCATTTTTCAATTTTTTAAATAATTTTATTGAGAAACAAATAGCGATGAGACAGCTTCAAAACCAATTAGTAGGATAGTTTCAATCATTAATACATTGCATATTGTTGTCTCCTTAGTGGTTATTCATAGTACAAGACACTATTACACTATTCATAGTACAGACATGATATCTTGTCCACAGACACTATTAGTACAAATCTTTCTATTCATTGAATTAAGAGAAAGCAGCTGTATATCTATCCTAAATATTTTGAATATACAGATATAAAATGGTCCTTCATTTGTATCCCCTTTTCTGGTTTAGTTTTGTCAGATATGGGTATTCCAGGAACCTGTTTCAGGCATTATATTTCTATATTTTTCATTCAAGGTTTCCATCATTTTTCTATGCTCCTCTATTTTTTATATCATCTTCTTTAGATATGGTCAGCAATTCTTTCATTGTGTTTGTCATTTCTTTTTTTTTTACTAGAGAAATTTCTGATCTGATTTCCTTTATATGCATTTGGAGTTATTTCTTCATTTCAATGTCAATAATTTCAGAAATTTCTGGAGTATGATTTCCAATTTCTTGTATGTTGATGTCTCCTGGACTTGTGTTGGGTAGGCTGGGGGACTGAGATTATATTTTGCCCCTTTGAATTGTCATTTTCTATTTCAGAAATAACTCTTCATTTTGATTTCTGTGATAATCCTTGTGAAAGTTAGATAGTAGTAGCTATATCACTACTATGAAGGCCACTCTAGGAAGAGTCTGTTCTTCAGGGTTATCTTCTGTGTATTGGAGAGTTTTGGTTTATGTCTGTCCCAAGATTAATTGAAAGTGAGGTATTGGTTTCCATTTGACAGTGTCCTGCATTTTTAGGTGTAGGGCATTCATGAGGTTATACTCCAGTCTGTCCCAATATTGTTACCCAAGGGAGAACAAGTGGTTAAAGTAGATATGATGTCCTTGCTACAGTGATATGATTAGCAATAATAATAATAACATCAAACACAATTTAGAGATTCACAAGCTTTGGTAACTGTTGGTTTTGTTCTTAATACCACAGGAGCAAAGTCTATAGTTATATACGAAACAAATTGTAAATTGAGAGTTTGTATGCAAAATGTTTCCCCTTGTTAGAGTGGATTTACCCTGTGTTCCTCTGGTCAGGCCAATTGCCAGGTTTCAGGTGCTTCACTTCATGTAGGGTGCTGGGCCAGGCCCTGGATTCCTTTGCCCAAGCTAGTTACTCAGATTTCTAAGCATCTCTGTACCAGTCCCCATTCCTCTGCCAAACTATTTTCCCAGAGTCTGTAATTTTCAATGTATAGATGTTTTACTTCCTTTGTTAGATTGATTCCTAAATATTTCATTTTTCTTGGATATAGAGGATGTGGTTTTCCTAATTTCTCCCTCAATGAATTTGTTTATTGATTTTTGAGTGTTGACTTTGTATCCAGATACGCTACTGATTTTGACTATTGAATCTAGAAGTCTTTGGAGTCATCTATGTAGAGTACCATGCCATCTGGGAATGATGATAATTTCACTTTTTCCTTTCACATTCTTACTTCTTTTACTTCTCTCTCTTGTCTGATTGTGCTGGATAGCTAATGTTTCTAGAGCCATATTGGAAAGTAGTGTTGACAGTGGATATCTTTGTCTTGTTCCTGATTTTAGATAAAAAGCTTTCAGTTTTGTTCATTTAGCATTATGTTTGCTATTGGTTTGTCATGGATGGTTTCTATAGATTGAGTTAAAGTTAATGTATTCTGATTTTCTGTAGGGCTTTTATCATGAATAATTGTTGGATTTTATCTAAAGCTTTTTCTGAATGTATTGTGATGATCATATGATTTTTATTCTTGGCTCTGTTGATACTATGCCTTACATTTTTTTTTAATTTTTAAATTTTTTTTTTTTATTTTTTTGGCAGAACCGGGGATTGAACTCAGGCCCTTGCACTTGCCAGAGAAGTGCTTATTCCACTGAGCCATCTCCCCGGCCCCATCTTACATTTATTGATCTGCATATGTTGAGCCCCTTTTCTAAATTCCTGAGATCAATCCTAATTGGTCATGGTCAATAATCTTGATGATTTACTGCATTCTGTTTGTTAGTATTTTATTTTATTTTATTTTTTATGTTTTATGTTTTTTTGAATCATGAACTATCTCAGTTTTTTTGTTTTGTTTTGTTTTGAGGAACCGTGGATTGATTGGCCCTTGGCGCTTGCCAGGGAAGTGCTTATTCCACTGAGCTGTGTCCCTGGCCCCTGTTTGCTAGTATTTTATCGAGGACTTTTGCATCCATGTTCATTGGGCAGACTGACCTGTAGTTTTATTTTTTGTTTAGGTCTTTCTCTGCTTTTGACATCAGAGTAATACTTGCCTCCAGGAATGAGTTAGGGAGTATTGTTTCTTTTCAATTTCATTAAAGTGTTTCAACAATATTGGCATCAAATCTTCTCTAGATTGCCTGTAGAATTCAGCTGTGAGTCCGTCATGACCTTGGCTTTTCTTTGTTGGTGAGCTTCTGAATTCCTGAAGGATCTGTAGTGATTGCATCCTTTTGATTTCTTATTGCACAAATTTGAGTTTTTTCTTTTCTTTATTAGATAAGGTTGGCATTATAATAAATAAATTTTATTGATTGTCTCAAAGTACTGGCCCTTTGATTTATTAATTCTTTGTATTATTTTCTAGTTTCCATCGTGTTAACTTATGCTCCGATCTTTATCATCTCCTCCCTTGGATGGGCTTTGGACTTGACTTGGTCTTCTTGTTCTAGAAGCATGCGGTGCAACATTAGGTTGTTCATTTGTGCTTATTCTGTTTTCCTGGTGTGAGAATTCACTACTGTAAATTTTCCTCTGAGTACTGCTTTTATTGTGTCCCATAGATTCCAGTAAGTTGTATGTACATTTTATGTGATTATATTGTTTAATTACTTCTTTAATTTTATCTGTGCCCCATTGGTTGTTCAGAAGGATGTTATTTAATTTCCACATGTTTATGGAATATTTGCAGTTTCTTTTGTAATTATTTTCAATTTCTTTGCACTATGATTAGATAATATGCATGGGATAATTTCAATTCTTTTGCATTTGTTTATGCACTTTCTATGGGTAAGTATATTTTCTGTTTTAGAGAATGTTCCATGTGCAGCTGAGAAGAATGTGTATTCTGATGTGGCTGGTGGAACAGTCTATAAACATCTACTAAGACCACTTCTTCACAAGTTTGTTTCAGTTCTGTTATTTCTTTGCTGATTTTTAGTCTAGTTAATCTATCTCTGTGAAAATGGAGTGTTAAAGCCTCTTGTTATTTCTGTGTTACTACTTATTTGATTTTTCATATCTATTAATATTTTTCTTAAATTGTTTGTGCTTCTTCATTCGGTGAATATATATTTATGATTGTTACCTCTTCCTCTTGAAGTTTTCCCCTAACAAGTATGTAGTGACCTCCTGTATCACTTTGGTCACGCTTGGCTTGAAGTTCACATTCTCTGTGAAAAGAGTAGCTATCTTTGATTTTTTTTTCTGGATTTCTGGCAAATGGAGTATTGTTTTCCATCCTTTGATTTGCAGTCTATGAATTTCTTTTGGAGTTAAATGTGTTTCTTGTATACAGAATATTGTTGGGTTTTGTTTCTTGGTCTACTCTCCAAGTCTGTTTCTTTTGATCAGGCTGTGGGCTGGGAGATGACTTTTCCCGTAGGTTAAGCTCAGCCAGGACCAGCCCCCTGGAGGAAGGGGTGGCTCTGCTGCCTGCTGCAGAGGTCGTCCCCCCACCCTTGTGTCTCTGGCCCTGTCCCTGCAATGTGGAGCTGCTCAGTATGCTGAGCTCTCTGCCTCCTTGGGGCTATCAGAGTCTTCCAGCCTGTGTCCACATGTGGACCTCTCCCGGGCTGGGGACAGGTCAGCTCCACAGCTCAGCAGGATGAGGCCCCCGATGCATAAGGGACGCTCGCCACCACCAAGCCATTATTACTTGGTTCTGATCCCCGCTTGCCTTCAGGTTTGGGGGTTTCAGTTAAGAATTGCTCTTTCTAATTTGAAAGCCAGGCTTTGTTGGCCTCTTAGACAATGTCTAAAACCAGGGCCATTTAGACATTATGATCATTTTCCTTTCTGCCTCCCCTTTTGTCACACACCAACATTGTGCAGGCCACACCAACCACCATGCTCATCATCGGGAAGGGCCCATGCCGCCAGCGTGGGGGTCCATCTGCATCTGCCTGTAGGGACTGGGAGACCCTGGGCTGGCTGGAACTAGCTGCTTCAGGCCACAACCTCCGCAGGGCTCACCCTCACAGAGGAGGACACGGGTGCCTCAGGAGCCCCCCCACCAAGTGACTGTGAGCTCAAGAGTTCCGATGAGTGCTTCTGTGTCCTACGTTTGGCAATTTCTCTTAGCAAAGGCACTGGTGATTACAGTAGTGATCATAGAGCGCTTCCTTCTTATAAACTGAAGACATGGAATGTCACCCCAAGGCCACATGTGTCAGTTCACTTCATCCCAGGGAGCAGCTGAGTGACGTGTGCCGCCTGCTGAGCTGCAGGCACATCCTCTGGCGTCCGCGGAGCTGCTGGCTGTGGCTGAGGCAGGCGCTGTGCTGCTGGTGGCTGTGCCTGTGACGAGACTTGTGCTCTTGCCTCCCTCTCCAGGCCCCCCTGGACTCTGATCCTGAGTCAGCAGTGTCACCTTCACCTGAGAGCTGGCAGGGCTGCACCTGCAGTATCGACACCTGAGCACTGCAGGGTGCACCCAGGGCTTCTCTGAGTGAGAGACTCACGGCGCTGCTCTCACTGACCTGGCGCTAACCGCAGGTGGCCATCTTGGGAGAAAGGCCATCACTTGACCTGCGCGAGCAATCCCTGAGTGCTTTCTCTGTACACGGACTTGCTGCCTCCCTCTGCACATGGTCCTCTGTATTCCAGGCAGCTTCTTGTTGACCTTACCTTCTCTGGGTGAGAATTAGGAATTATTCAAGGCCACTCAGTCAGCACCTGGTTCCCGGGTTTCCTGCTCCTCAGCCTGTTCCACGCTAAAAATGGTGAGGTGGACACTGGACCTCTGGATCCTCTGCAGTTTATCTCTGGGTCCTGAGCTTGGATCAGGGATAGAGAGGGGGAGAAGTGGATACCTGGGAGTTGTGAGCCAGATGCACAGGGTGTCCTGCACCAGCCTCCCAAGTCTTTATGATGGGAGAAGGATGGGTTCTTCCCCCTACCCTCTCCCATGCTGTCAGCCAGGCAGTGTACGGAGGGCTCTGCCCTTAGGGTCACTCTTCTGGGGAGGATTTTCTGCAACTCTTGCAGCTGTGCTGGGACTAGAGGCCTCTATTGGCCAATTAGGGAGGTCCTAGGCATCAGCAGCCTGCTGGGACTTCAACCCTGGCCGCACCATGGCTCTGTGTCATGCTCTGTGTCATCTCCTGCTGGGGTTGGCAGGAAGCCTGAGTCCCTTGGGGACCTCTAGAGTGACTGCAATGAGTACAGTGGAGCTCCGAGGAACCTGTGTCCTGTGTGCCACATTAAGGGGCTCGCCCACAGTGGGATGCAGGAGAGACCTCCAGGCCCACACCCTGCCACCTTGTGCTCCATCCTGGCCTTGCTGGTGCGAGGAAGACCATGGCGAGAGCAGCCTGGCGCATCCTCTTGCATCCATGTTTTCACCCCTACTGCTCAAGGTGTCTAAGCTTAGAAAATGCATCTTTGTCTCCTATGGAGAGGCTGAATATCTCTTGATATCTTTTTGGCTATTAGTATTTCTATTTCTGGGAGTTGTTTCTTCAGTGACACTGATGTCTTTGACTCCAGCTGTGAGAGTTTCTGAATGTTCTGAGCTCCACGTGGATTAAATAAAAGCTGGTTGGCAAGAGGGCAGCTGATCCCAACCCGAGAGGAGCCTCCTGCCCCACATAGTGTTGCAGGCATCTGCAAAGGTCAACCAAAAAGTCACAGCCTTAAGCAACCTCTGCAACGCGGGACTGGCAGGGTGAGGTTATGGGCATATTCCTTCTTTGCCTGGAAAGGCTGCCCTTTAATCCAGCCCTGGGCTTTAGTGTCCACTCATGCTGACCGGGAGGACCAGAGAGCTCTCTCTGTATGGCCCACAGTTGCTCCGTTGGCCCATGTGGCTGTAAGCTCTTGAAGTATTCTCTCGGGCTGAGGCACTGAATTCATAATTGTTTCCTCAGTTACGAGCATTTCAGTCTGCGTTTCCAAGTGGCCCGCTCCTCGTGCTGGCAGCGCAGGCAGGAACCGGACCCAGGCTGGTCTGAGTCTTCTCCGCACATCAGTGTTTCTGCTTCCGGTCTGTGTTTCTCCATTAGCCGTGCCTTTTCCCTGCTCTTTGCCTTGTTTTGTTAATACTTATTGTCTCTGTGAACACACCATAGCTCGGGGTGTTACAATTCTATCAGCCCTTCATTTTGATTCAACTTTGGAAGGACCTAATTTTTCTTTCAATTATTTGACTGATCTCTGAGACCTTCCTTAGTGACTGCGGGGCTGGAGCCAGCCTTTCACCTACACAGTGAGAAGCGACACGGCACAGCACAGCAGATGAATTACACACTGTGCGTGCTCTTTCCATGCTGTCGGATACTTGTGCACATTTCAACACTTCCATCAGCAACACGTGTCACCTTTCCAATTGCTGGGACAAAAATAACCAAAGCTCCCAACTTAAATGAAGAGATGTATTTTGGTTCACGGTTTTGGTTAAGTCAGTCATGGTCAGGCAGCTTTCAGACAGAGATGTCACGGTAGAGAGTGGCAGAGACAAGCTGCTCATGTCACGGCTTCCAGGAAGCAGAAACTGAGGCGAGGAGCAAGGACGGCACCGTGCACTCCCAGCCCCACACCTCTGAGCTGTGTCTGCCCGGGTGCCTTCTTCAGCCTCCTGCAGTGCACCCCATGGCCCTAGCACAGCTGGGCAGAGGACAGAACACTCCCTCTCTCGTGCATCTTCTGGGGTAACACATTTTAATTTGGTGTTTGTACCTTGCAGTGTGCCCAGCTCGAGAGTGGTAGTGAGCACACTGGCAGGGAGTGGAGGGAGTTGGTGGCAGTCTTGCTTCTGCAGAGGAGGTTCACATCGTCTATCACTTGGAGGATTCCATCGGAAGGAAGGATCATCGTTCGTTTCATTCTTCAGGTGTTATTGTTGGATATTTGGGTGGTGTCTTTCTTTATCATAAAGGATTCCACTATAGACCTGCCTATATTTTCCATGTAATTTCTCTTATAGACTTTGTGTTTTTTAAGAGCTGCTTCACATTTATAGCAACATGAGCTGAAAGTAGAATTCTCATAGACCTCCTGTCTTTGAATTTGAGGAAGCTGATTTTTTTCAGTTCTTTATATGTTCTAGATATTAGTACCTATTCTGAGGTACAACTAGCTAAAATGTTTTTCCACTCTGCTTGGTTGTCTTTTTACTCTGTTGGTGACTTCTTTCACTGTGTAACACTTTTTAATAGCATGAGCTCCCCATTGTTGATTCTTTTAGTATTTCCTATGCAGCTGGGGTTTTGTTTATGAAGTCTGCCTATATCTATGACTTAGTTACTTTTTCTTGTTGTTGAGACAAAATACCTGATGCCCAAAGTGAAGGGAGAAAAGGTTTCTTTAGCATATAGCTTGCAGATGTTTCAGTTCAGCCTCGCTCTCGGGCTGGGTGACATACAGCAAAGGAGTCACAGTTCATGGTGGGTGAAGGCAGTGAAGACAACAAGCAGCAGAAACAAGACTTTTCTGTCCCTTATCCTGTATGCAGGCCACTCACCTCACCTTAGCGTGGCGGTGGCACTTACGCCCTTCATCTGAACCAGAGCTACGTCAAACCAGTCAGTGGGCTGATTCACCAGTCGTCACACACCCTCAGGCCCGCCATCATCACACGCTCGAGATCCAGCCACCTCAGAAGAAGCCCTATGACTGCATGAGGCTTTGAGGGGACATCTAGGCACCAATCATGACAACCTGTGGCTTCAAGGGTTCTACCTGTTCTATCTTCCGGCAGATTTAGTGTTTCTATTTTAATATTTGGATCCTTGAAATATTTTTATTTTAGTTTAGTGCATGATGAGAGACATGAGTCAAGTGTTAGCCTTTGGCATGTGGAAATCCAGCTTTTCTAGAACCATTTATTAAATTAGGCCATCTTCCTTGAAGGTGCCTGGAACCTTTGTCAAAGAGGAGGCCGGGTGTCTTTAGAGTTGTTTCTTCATCTTCTCGTCTGTTTCACTGACCCCTCAGGTCAATTATTTTTGCAAGTACTGTGATACTTTAATCACGGTAACTCTGTAGTATGATTTGTAGTCTGGGACTGTGATGGTCCCTGCCTAGCCTGTGTTGTCCAGCATTGCTCTCGCGGTTCTAGGTCTCTTCTGGTTCCAAATGAACTTTAGAATTGTTTTCTCTAGTTCTGGGAGGTATGTGACTGGTATTTTCATTGAGATTGCATTAAATCTCTATGACCATTTGGGAATATGGCCATTTCCACTGTGCTGGTTCCTCTTACCTAAGAGCAAGCAATACTTTTCCATTTTCTGATATCTTCTTTGATCTCTTCTGCAGAGTATTAGAGCTTGCAATATAACAATTTTTTACTTCCTTTGTTAGATTCCTAAGTATTTCATTTATTTCAATGCTGTTGTGAAAAGTGTTGATACCCCATTTCTCTCTTCGTGAGCTTTCTGTTTCCATAGAAGAATTACCAAGCAGAGTTGTGTGTCTCAATGTATCTGAGAGAGGAGGACAGCGACACCGAGCTCTGTGCTGGAGAGGGGCAGCTGCAGGTGCCCAGCAACCACCAAGCGGGCTCTTAGAGCTGCTCCCTCAGCAGAGCCCAGCTGCTAGGTCTCCTGCCTCGCCACCTGCCGCGGCCTCTGCGGCCCAGACCTCGCAGTGCTTACATTTCTGCACAGATCTTTGAGACGTCCCTTCTCTGTGACTGTTCCTCGGGGCTGTCTCCTACTTAATTGTGGCAGGGTGTCCCCAGCATCCCTAAACCGAAACACTCCACGACACCTGCTCTCCAGTGCAGCCGAGTTTCAAATAGGCTCCTCTTCAGATGGCTCCTAGCTACAGCGCCGCAAGATATGACCAGCGCTGATTCTCCAAAGGCCGCCTGCCAGCAGGAGGACCCACGCTCAGACGCGCCCCTGCACTGGATTTCCAGCGGGCACTGCCTCTCATCGCCTGCTGGTCTGTGGGCTTCCACCCTTTATTTTTTCTTTCTTTCTTTTTCTTTTTTTCCCCATAATTTTTTGAGAGACAAACAGCAATGAGACAGCTTCATTATCCTACCCATTTGGCAGGATAGTTCCAATAACCAACACACTGCATACATTCTTCCCAGTGGTTATTTGCTGTACAAGATGTGGACATGATATCCTATTTACAA
>NDGN011298051.1:0-11566 GCA_002564285.1 Tympanoctomys barrerae
AATAATAATAATAATAATAATAATAATAATAATAATAATAATAAATTAGAATCTTCCTGTTGTGTAGCTCTGCCTTCAGGGCAAGATGATCTTAAAGAGTAGCACCCAGTTTTCTTCCCAACAGAGATTTGTGGTTCCCAGCATGTGTGGAAGCACGAGCTTGTAAGGTAGGTTCTCTGTACCCGGGAGAGCAGGAAGGATTTCCATGAGGGGAGGGAGGCTATTGAATGCCAAAATCTTTGCTAAATTGGAATGAGGGCCATGGCTTAAAGCCGCTAATAGATTAGTCACACATTGTGACTTGACTTAAGTTCACTGACACATCCCACTGGTGGATTGGATGGAAGCAGTGGAAGGCACAGCACATTGGGTAGATAAAGCTGCCCTTGTCCAATCTCTGTGATGCGCTCCCTACCCCCTCGGTCTGTGCATCATGGAGCATCATCTACATACTTGTTACTATGAGGAGTCATTGATTTTCACATCCAATTTGATGCTTGTCTTGTGGTTTGTGATTTGAAAATCTATTCTACTCAGAAGGAAGCTCCAAATGGCCAGTAAACCTAACAAATCTTGAACTCTAACTACCCAGAAAACAGCCTCTGAAATTGATGAGTTGAAAGTCAAGGGCATTTTGTCTTCTGTTTCCTCAGATCTGTGAAACATCAGCTCTATTAAAGGAAAAGAGAATACAGCTTCTATTTTTCTAACCAATTGATAACAGTAAGTTTTCTCTACAAAAACCATTTTTGTCTCATATTAAAAAAAATCTTAGGAGGCAGGAACACCTGGCACTCACTGTGGGCCTCTAGACAGATGCTCTGTAGAGTATCTCTGACTTCCAATCACAGCTAGGACCCTCTTCAGCTGGAAGTAGCCAGATTAGTCTTTGACCCTTGTGCCCTCATGGCAGTTAGGGGCACTTCTTCAGGGGTAGGGAGAGTATTACAGAAAAGTTAGGTAGAAACATTGTAGGCAGACAGGGCTGGGCCCTGGAGAAGTCAATGCAGATGACAACTGTGGCTGGAGGCACTTTCACTGAAGGCCAGGTTTCAGGGCAAAGGAGAACTACTCATGTACTTCCCCTGGGGATGAGCAGTGGAGATTGATGCTCTAGGTAGGTGTCAATCACCTTGGGTGAAGGACCAAACCTCCTTAGCTCATCCCTTCCATGAAAGTCCTTCCCTGCTCTTGTGCATTTGCTACACGATCTGTTTACTCTGTTGATCCCCATTGAATCAGTGCTACCCAAACAACTATACTTGTTTGTACTTATTGGTTGTCCATAGTTTTGTCCCACCTCACACCCATCCTATGGCTTGCCACTGGATCAGTATTACCTAAAGGACTATACTGGTAATCTTATAGATTGGTTATAGTACTGTCCTACCTTAAGCCTGTCTCACCTCATTGCTTTGCTCAATAACACACCCTTGAGAAGTATAACTGGTGGACAACCCACTTTCTGGACCCTCTCTTTCCCTCTCAGACAGAGGCTTTCTTTCTCTCAATAAATTCTTCCTACTGTTAAAAAAAGAAAGTATTAGAAGGGACAAACTTATTCTATGGTACCCATTACAGGTTGATGCTTTATTTGGGTTAGAACTTTACCTTTCATGCTTGGCTTGTTGTATATCCAGCAGTCCTGCTATATAAATGCCCACATGAAAATCAGTCACTGCAAGCATTATTTCAAAGAGTAAGTCAAAACCACAGGAATCTAACAATTTCTAATCCTTACTTTTACACTGTTGACTGGTAGAGAGGCTCAGCAATTGGCCACTGAAAGACACTGCCATCACCTGAGTTCACAGAAGGTAGATGGGAACAGTGTTTATTAATCTTCAGTTTTGGTTCATCATAGCAAACCCTCACAGGAATAGGAATGACCTTCACAAATGGGCTACAATGAAAACCAGTGAGTTTTCTAGCTTTAAAACAATGATTTCAAGACCCACAAAAGAACCAAAACTACTGCAAAGTAAAACTATTCTTTTAGAGTAAATTAGAGGGCAGATGATTCTCTCAGAACACAGGCACAGAGGTGATGAAAGGTGGTGGCGATCTCTCATTTCAGACTTGCTAGAGGGCTTGCGGGAGAGGACCCATTCAGAACAGGAACCCATCAGAGCAACAACAACAAAGAAGGTGTCTTCTGAAAAGATGCCAAATTCCAGCCCATGTTTGATTAGTTTTAGACATTTTCCATTCAGAAAAATTCCATCACCATGGAAAAGAACATATTACTTGTTGGGAATAGGTGTTGGGTGTTTTATTAAAGACCATGAAAAGAAAGGGGGATTGATTTGTACAAGTGAGATTTTCAAACACATTTCAGAAACATGACTACTGCATGAAGTGGAATATACCTCATGTAGATGCTGCTTATACAAGATGACCTTCTCACTCCCAAGCTTTCTCTGGATCATCTTTTCCCTTGCTATGAGAAAAGAATCAGAAAGAAGGAGACGATAAGTAGTAGGTTTCGTCAACAAGTACTGGCTTCATAGTTTCCAAGACCTTGAGCCCTACGGCCACTTCCCAGACTTGCTGTATCGTAGTTTGTTCATTCTCTGAGTGGTATCACAGCTAGGATACAACCTGTGGCTTGGGTGACACAAGTGAATGCATTCAGAGGCATTTGTTGAGAATCTGCTGCTCGAGTCATCATGGTTGTTCAAGCTGTAGGTGGTTAGATTGCTCCGGTGCGTTGCCAGCCTTAAGATGGGACAGGAGAAGGTGTGATTGACATAGTGAGATGCAGGGGGTGATGGCAAGCTCTCCTCCAAACATCCCCAGCCCTGGATGGCAACAGGAGGATTGGGCATTCCTGCACTCAGGCATTCCCTGGCCCCTGCAAGCATAACGGATTTGGAGCAGACCCAGAGCCTGTGACTCCAACAAACAGCCAGCACCCAAAGATAGGAGCCTCACTTGTCTTGTTCCTTGCTGTGCCTTCTACCACTTCTTTGAAGAATGTTAAATCTGGGGCATAATAAGATGGTCACACCTCTTTTTTCCCTAGGGTTACCTAATGCATAGAACAAACGTGATTTTTACTTACTTTATCTTACTCTTGTGGAAGGACTGCCTGGCTCAGAATGAAACCAACCCAGGGGACAAAAGAGAAGAAACGAGTGCTAGGTTATGAAAGATCGCCCAGCGCCTAGAAGCAGCTGTACCTGGAGAGAACTGGGACTTTCACTTTTTAACTAGAAGTTAATAATAAAATCAGTGTCTATGTGCTTGTCATTCTTTTTAAATCAGTTTGAGTAGGGTTTATTACTTGCCAGTCACAAACCTCTGGCTTTCGCCCACCCTCTGCTTGGCCTTCTCAGACAGCAAGGGTTAGACTGTGGGAAGCAGCAGTACAGAGGACGTGATCGCCGGTGATGGGGTAGGATGTGTAGGAGCAGATGCGACTCTCTAGACCCCTGTGGCTGGGTGACTCCACCAGTCCTACAGAATTTGGAAGGAGAGGCGCCTCCTCACAGGGGCGAAGGACCCCAAGCCCTCTGAACCAAGTTCACCTGGCCAAGCAATTTACATTCCACCCCCTGCTAAGTTGACATATCTGGGGACATACAGCTCTACTTCAAAGTTAAACCTTTTTGAAACCTTTCATTATTAGTTATTTATTGGCTTTGCTGAATTTTTCCTTCTGGACTGGCCTCAGCTCCTTCTTTTGTTCTAAAAGGTCCCTTCTCCACCCAAATCACTGAGGACGAGTACATATTGTTTGCATTTTAATTCATGTTCGGCAGAGGACCTGGAGGTAAGCAAGTGCCTCCTGTAATCAATTACTGCCCTGGCAGAGCCAGACATATTTCATCTTCTGATTGGACCCTCAGGGCTGAATTTGCGAAGAATGCACCCTAAGCCATTAAGCCAATAAATGAACCTATTTTCAAAAGGGCCATTTATTTTCCATTGGATTTAGTGGTCTTGGAGGAGGCTTGCAGCCACTGTGAACACAGTCGCTATGGTCTGACCACTGAATGTTGAGGCCCAAAGCACTGCTCGTGTGACCTCTGCCCCCAGCCCCTATGTCCAAGTAGACACGAGGTTGAATGTCCTTCCTCTGTCACCGAGTCAAACTTCCACAGAAAATGAGTTCTAATTAATATCTGCAAAGGATGAGAATTAAGAAGGTTTAATTCCACCCTCATATTGTACAAGGGGTATACATTCTGCTCTTCATTATGTTCAAATCTTTCCAACTTCACGTCATTATATAATTAACTCCGCATTGATTGCACATCGATGAATAAATTGAACCCGGTCTCCTGCCTTTCCGGTTGCCCTTCCTAAGGAAACGTCAAGTCTTCTGTGCTGACTTTCTGAGGCCTCACATTTCCAGTCTGCCTCCTAAGGGATCCAGGGTGTTAAGATTTTATTCTTTGGTGTACCGCCCCCATTCAAGGGTCGCGTCTAACATTCATATTTCTCAATAGAAATTATTCATATTAGGGCAGGCCAAATAGCTCAGGGGATTAAAGCATCTGCAAGCAGGTGCAGGGGCCGGGGTTTGATCCGTGGGCTGCTGCACTGGCCCCGCCCCCAGGGCATGCAGAGATGGCAATTGAGACTGGGATTGGTGGCATGTACCTGTAATTCCAGCACTTGGGAGGCTGTAAACAGGTGGAACACTATGAGTCCAATCTAGTAATGAGACCCTAAACACCCTGTAGGCCCCTAAAATACAAAATAAATAAATAAATTATTTACCTTATTTAAACTTCCCAATACTTTTTCAAATATGTCCCACAGAAAACTGGTCCTCCTGTCTTAGCCTCTCCAGGCATGTAATCCCATTGCTGGGATTACAGGCATGTACCACCATGTCTGGAAAGAAGCTCCTGAACAACAACAACAACAACAACAAAAATTTAAGAACAAAACAGGGCAGGCCCACAGGCTAATAAGTTTAGGAAATGATAAATCCACTAATCTCCCCCACCAAAGACTGAACTGTCACACTAAGTGCTAATTCTGTGCAAAGTCAAACAAGACAAAAATCTATGTAGCTTGATTGTATGCAGTATTTTCAAAATCATCAGTGGAACCTTTTCATTATTTCAGATCCCAAAGCCATCAGTCCAGGGAGCCAGGTTTGGATGATACTTCAAGGACAAATGCTAAATCCTCTCTAGGCTGAGGTAAAGCAATTGAGAAACCATGTTCCTGGAGTTTGATGGCACCTACCTGTGGCTCTAGCACTCCGGGAGGCTGACGCAGGAGGATCACAAATTTTATCTCTGCCTCATCAACTTGGCCACTTAGTGAGATGAAAACCTTCTCCAAAGGAAAAACAACAAAAGACACTGGGAGGTTAGGTCAATATGAAGCCCCCCCCCCCCGTTTCATCCAGGACCTCAAAAGAAGACAAACAAAAGCCCAAATGGTGTATGTGTGTTTCTACTTAAGATTACATTTTCTTAATCAAGGCCCTGGGCTTTACTCAGGATATGAAAATGCTTGGTCAGCATGGTTCCCTGGTCAGAGAGCAAACTTTTGCTAAGATGCTTTTAAATGCATGCTTTGATTAGATAACCAGAGCTCTTAAAATAAGAGGTAATAGTGGGCACAAAAGATAACAATAAAGCTCATGAAAGTTCTTCTTGACTTCCTATGGTGTCTAGGAAGGGTCTGCGCCCGGATCCTCTGGAAGCTCTGCTCCACTCCCAGTCTGCCCATCTCAGCCTCCACGCTCCACGGCTGTGACTCGTGCTTTGAGAGTGAAGCAAGGGTGCCCAGGCCAAAAGCAAGAAGGCAGGTGGAAGGGGCCCCCAGGGGACAGCGAGGAGTGAGCCCAGGGCTGGGGGCAGGGGCAAGGTGCCTCTGCTGCTCTCCACCTGCCTCCTGGTCTCAAGGGCTTCACCAAGCCTGGTAGTTCAACTATGTAGTTCAGTCAGTTGAAAGAGTCAAGCAAGAGCGGGAAATCTTCATTCTTAAGGCATTGCTAGCACTCAAAGCTTAAAATACTTCACAAATATTTTTCACTGGGGCCGGGGAGATGGCTCAGTAGAATAAGCACTTCCCTGGCAAGCTCAAGGGCCTGAGTTCAATCCCCAGTTCCGCAAAAACAAAAACAAATATTTTTCACGAACACAAAATTTAAAAGATAGAATTGCCATTTGTGTGCAGGTATGAGGGCTCATATTTGGTCCAGGAGATCACAGAAACCCCCACAGTGAGGGCCTGGCCACAGTTACAAAGGGAACCCCCAAGAAGCATGGGGGGCCCCCGGTTCCTTCCTTTCACTCCATGTCAGATACACTCTAGTCAGTGATGGGCCCGTGTGCTGCTGGGGTCCCTTAGGCTTGTGCCACGTAGCACTGCAGTAGTCATCTCTGTCTGTATAGGGATATTCTGGGATTTTGCACATAACACAATTCCTAATGGCACATTTCTCAGGTGGTGTGTCCCTTTTCCAGCCATGTACATTGTACTAACTTGTGCTGTCACATGGGAACTAAAGCCACCCGCTCGGCTTACAGCCCATTCTTATTTACTTATAAGTGACACATCATTAGACTTATATCTCCTTTAAATACATCCTCCTTCTCTCCCCCTGCTCTCACGCTCTATCCCAAAATGTCAAACTGTTATGTATTTCTGAAAAAAATGTATCTTTACAGTACTATAAATGTCTGAAGGCATTTCATATAACAGCAAAACCCACCACACACAGCAGAGGAAATTCAATCTACTGGCTGCTTTGTCTACAAATGTCAAGCAACCCAACACCTAGTTTGATTGATTTTCTGAATTGTGCTGAATGAGCAGATTGGTAGTTTGCATGAAATAAACACACCGTTTAATCCTTTTCTTTCCTAAATGTAGCTTCATGTCCAGTATCAAGTCCATTGTTATTAAGACACCCACATTATGAAGTAGTCTCCACTCTAAAGTATGCCACACCATTGAATAAGGAGCAGCTGTGTGCTAGTTAGACAGAGGTTTGGGGGAAGTGGTCCTCACATGGCACTGTGGAGGTGAAACGGGTTGAGAGGGTCCGAGCTCTGCCTGAAGAATTCTTAGCCAGAAAAGACCTTAAAACCAAGCCCAGGAGGAAGGCTCGTGAGGAGGGGCTCCCTGGAGATGAGGCATTTGAAAGGACCCTAAAGACAAAGAAACAACTTTAGGCACTGGAAGGGAGGGAACAGTACAGGCACAGCACGGGAGCCATCACAGGCACACTGTCATGGCTGAGGGGGCCCGCGGTCAGGAGAGCTGGGCTGGCTCCGGCTTGCAGTGGTCTTGGTACTTGGCGACCAAGGTTGAGCCACACTAGGTATGTGCATGGAGGACTTCACTTTCTCTCCACTCTCAGAAACACAGAACAGGTTAAAGATGAAGGCTCAAGTCCCAGCACCCCTGTTTCCTTGGCAATTGGTATAACTCCTTGGCTCAAGCTGCCGCCTTCCCTGGGTACTTCTGAAAGCTGTCGCCTTCCCTGGGCACTGATGTCTATAGAGTACCTGGAATGTCTAAGGACATTTCACGTAACAGCAAAACCCACCACGTACTGCAGGAGAAATCTGATCTACTTGCTATTTTGCCTACAAATGTCAGACAACCAAATACCTGGTTTGGTAAATTAATAAGGAAAAAATTACTTCTTTCTCTCAAAGCCAATGTGAAAGACATTAATTTGTTAAACACAAATATTTATCAAACATCTACCAGTTGCCAGGCATTCCTCTCAGTGATATGATTGTGTCAGAATGCTAAACTCCTTAGGAGAGGTTATGTTGCGCTAAGGGGACAAGCAAGACACCAGGTAAATTATGCTAATACGTCATGATAAGTCCTACAAAGCAAAAAGCAGTCAGGGAAAAGAGTTAAAGTAACGGATGGCAAAGAGGAGTGTACTGAACTGATGACTTTTGACTGCAGCCCAGAGGAATACAAGTGTGTGGCCATAAACCCCATTGTCAAAACATCCCAGGCAAGTGGAGGAGCCGGTGAAGGAGTCTTGAGGCAGGAGAGTGGCTGGTGTGCTGGAGGCAGAGTGAGCAGGTGGGAGATGAGCTCACCACTGCTACCGTGGGGTGAGGCGCAGAGGGAGGGCCTGCAGCCGCGTCGGGCCTCTGATGTTCCCAATGGCTTTGCCTTTTACTCTGAGTGATGCAGGAAGCTACTGGAAAGTTTCTGAAGTAGGTCACATAGTCTGGTGCTTTGAGTTGGATATTTTAGGCTGGAAAATATGTATGTCTTGATTAGTTGGAGAGGTGGTTTGGCCACCATAAATGTTAGCAATATGCTTGCTGTTTTTCTTAATGTTGGTATAAAAGGGAATGTCAAAACCTCTGAAGGATCTCATAGTTTTTTCAACCCTTTGCCCAGTACCGTGTTACAAGTCAGATGTCCACGACTCTGACCAATACTCTATTCCCCTCAGCAATGAGGTCCTGCAGGTCGGCTGTTGGGTCTGCCTCCCTTGATAACCACATCCCCTGAATCTGCTGCATAAGGTGATCACACACACAAATGTCAAGCTATGTTCAGCTTCTGTGTAGGCAGGAAATCATCAGGAAAACCCTTTCTGGGGGTGCTGGTAGCTCCCAGGTGCCACCCCGCGTCATTCCCAAACCAGTTGAGGACATTGGTCACCACCAGGCAGCCCCACAGTGCTCAGAGCCCCTGAGCCACCTGGAGGCTGGAGGTGACAGCTTCTAGTGTGTGGAGAGCCCACCTGCTCCTCTTTGGTTTCAGGAGCTGAGATGATGATTCAGTGGGTGAATAATAGTGACAATAATGCCAGAGCCACTTTCTTAGGCATCAGTGCATACGTTTTTTGAAAAGTTACATAGGTACAAAAATTCTGCAGAAAATACAGAGCCTTTTACCCAGAATTCCACATATGGACAAAAATATAGTTACATGTTTAAAAAAAAAAAAAAAGAGGTAACCTGAAGTGCTTACTCCGGTCCTCCAGGACTTGAGGGCTTAAAGGGGCTGGAGTTTCTATTTTTCAAGGTTGCCTCAAGGGTGCACTCGTCACGGGTAGAGGACTCAGCACAGCACTGTCGAGAGGCCATGGAGTGGGATGCGCGGGCAAGAGCAGGTACGCGGGGGAGGAGACGCCACACACAGGAAGGAGCCGAGAGAGCCTAGCCCGCACGCGCAGGGCCTGTAAGGGTGTCTGCCATCCTCTCGCTGGCTCATGCTGTTCCTGAGCTGCATAAAAAAAACAAAAAACAAAAAACAAAAACGCATCTGCCTTCTCCTCTCTTTCCACAATTACAAGTACTGGGTCACGTTCAGTAAACCATATTTTAGGAAACGAGAGCCTTTCTTCCTGTGTAATTCCCCCAGCCCAAAGTGTGTCCTACACTATGTTCGTAGGTGTTAATGAATCTGCCTAGCATCATAGGAAAGGGTTCCGCAGTCGATGACGGGGGATGTGGCGGGAGTTACACAACCACCTCGGCTGCGGGGCTTTTATTGTACTTGAGAAAAAGCCAAGAGTGGGGCAATGCGAGTAGAAGAATGTGCCAGACTTATTTGAATATGGAATTCTTTCTTCATGCTATTGACATTCTATAAACCAAGCGGCACAAGCAATGAAGTTCGGAAACTTCTAGATTGGCCAGGACCCTGGACCTTGCACCCTCCAGACCAGCTGTTGTTACCATAACTGTGGAGTGTGACTTCTAATCGGTTTCCTCTGTTTGGCCCGGGGTCTAAGAGGACTCACGGGCAAATGAAGAGCCTAAGCTTAGAGTCAACCATGGGGACACAAAGAAGTGACAGCAGGAGCAGCCGCGATCACACTCGGTATCTTAAGCCCCTTCCATAAACAACACATGTGCCAGTTGCCAGCTCTATACGTCTCGACGACGAGACTGCTGTGCTAGCTGTCAGTCAAGAGAAGCTGGGGGAATTCTCAAGAGGGGTTTTAAAAAACGCCCGGACAGATGTGCGTCTGGAACACAAACCCACATTCCATTCTCACCCCGAGGCAAGGGCCACATATTTAAGGCAACTGCAGGATTCACCTTGTGTTGTCAACAGCAGATCCGTCAGTCACTCTCAGATAACACCTGACAGCCTGTGATCCACATTTGCATCCCATCCAAAATAGCTGCCTGCAGCTGCCTTTGCCTGGGTGGCGATCTCAGAGCTTGTCCCAGTGACACAGTCACCTCTCCATCATGCTCAGGGAAGTGAGTTTGGCAAGCACAGCACTGGGATCTTATGCCATCGGGCCGGCACCACGCAGGTTATGACGCCCCAGGTGAGACTAAGATAACCCACCCCGCAGGCGCTGTCCCCAGCTTTGAGCACAAGAAGCTGCACAAAGAGGAGAGGACCCATCAGCCTGCTGACTACTGAGGCCACCGAGAGGGCCTGAGTTTTCAGCTGGTGACAGTGGTCTGGGAGGTGAACTGCAGACTTGCACAAGGAGGTACTTGTGAGCACCTTTACTGCAAAGGTGAGGGTCGTGGGAGCTGGCGTGGGCTTGAATCTTTCTGTACCACCCACGACCTTTGTCCTCTGTGGATGTCGTTACTGAACTTCTCCATGTTTCAGTTACCTCACCTGAAAGAACTGACAGTGCCTGTTATGGCTTAGATCTCTAAGTCCCCCCAAAGCCTCATGCAACTCGTAGGAGGGGCTTGTCGGAGGTGATCGGTTTGTGGGAGCTTATAGTTGACCTGCTGCCAGGAGGCGGGGTCACCAGGACATGACCTCGAAGGGTTCAGCTTCCTGTCAGGCTGCTCCTTTCACTCTTTTCTGCTTCCTGTCACCTGGAGGTGAGTGGCTCTCCTCCATCCATGCCCTTTCACCACACCTTCCAGCTTTGGATTAAAGCCATGAGCCAAGTACACCCCTCCTCCTTTACATCACAGGTCAGGGGTATTCAGCCCCAGCAGTGAGGAAAATCTCTAGCTCGGATTTAGGCTTCTGTGAATATAGAGAGTATATATCATTTCCTATTTGGAATTACATAAAGTCAGCACACTCGGTACTTTCTCCAAGGCTGAAAAGTTCTATTTCTGAGCCAAGAATTAAATGGAGGATGTGACATTTTTCTTTTCAAATAATTTCTCCATTTCTCTTCTTCTCCCGCTTCTCCAAAATATACTCCGCATGCAGTCTCTGAGCTGCATTTTTCAGACAAACAAAAATATATGGTCCTCTATGGACAGAACAATGACACTCACATACCTTTTCTTATCCAAAATGTGCTTGTAAACCACACAGAATGGATAAGAAAGGACTGCGGGTACAGAGGGTGTCATGTCATTGCTGTGTCTGGCCTTCCTGGATGCTTAGTTTCTGTCACCCTTTTCCAAGGAATTTTGTTAAGGGCTGTCCTGGGCATTGCACAGCATGCATGTGCTTTGATTTGGTAAGGGCTTTGCCGGGGATGTAGCTTCAGAAAGCTGGTTCACGGCATTTCAAACACCTTGTCCCATTGAGACAAAAGGTACAGTGAAGTGTAGGGCTTCCATAGCCAGAAGGGTCTGGTTTAACTGTGAAGCTAATTTTCAGAGGACAAATGGCATTGAAAAGAAAACCTTTGCCTGCAGTAGGACCTCAGAGCTGGTTG
>NDGN011298066.1:0-11242 GCA_002564285.1 Tympanoctomys barrerae
GTCCTGTGGTGCAGAGACAGACACGGCAGACCACAGAGTGTGGGAATTGGGTCGGTCATTATGGGTCATTGTGGTTTCTTAGCTTCTTAGGGGAACCAGAAAATCAATCTCGCCACTCAAGGCTGGAAGGGGCCCTCTGGCAGGAGAGGCGCCAGGCTTTAGTTGTGGTCAGCCAGCGTGCAGAGAAAAAAGCCCACTGCTTAGAGCATCTCTCTCAACCTGTGAGGGCTTTGTGGCCTTCTCAGGAGCCACCAGCCATAGCCTCAGCTCCGTGGGCAGAGCCAGCCAGCGGGCAGGGCAGTGGGAGTCTTTCAAGCCAGTGAGAAGGACCTGACCTTTGCTGGTCAGACAAGTGGGCGGTTTTCCAAACACTGCTGAGAAATCCCTCCTAAGCAGAGGTTTATGGTGAGGGTGTGGTAGCAAGGGAGGGCTCCCCTTGCCTCAGTGCTGGGCTCTGGTGGCATTTGCCACACACAGCCGGTTGCAGGGCACTGTAGCTGAGCACCGGCTCCTGTTGGCTGCCAAGTGAGCCCCTCTGAGATGCAGGAAGGACAGGGCTTAAACCAAGCACTAGTTTGGCTCATGTTTCTGTGCTCAGGATTTTGAGCTGAGCTTGGCTGGACTGTTTGGCTGTTGGTTCCAGCTGGGCTCTGGCGTGCATTTGTGATCCCCCCTGATCTGCTAAGTGGCTCCATGTCCTCTGTTGGAGTGGGATGGCCTCTTGTCACCCAGTAGGCAAGCTGAGTGCAATCAGGGCAGGTACAGACTCAGAGAGCCGCAGGTAAGCACCATGCGCAGGCATGGTGTGTAGTGTTCAGGCTTTCTGGGTGGCCTCAGTCAGTGTGAGTGCTGGGAGCAGGGCAGTGGGGGTTCCTGACATCTTGGGGACAGGCAGGTGCCCCGAACAGGGCCCTGGCTCCCGCTGGCCTGCTGCAGAGGGCCCGTGTGCCCATGTCGGGGGATAGAGCATGGAGTGGGAGCTTGATGAGCCTCGGCTTGGGTCCCAGGGCTGCTGCTTCCTTCGTAGGTGGCATTTGTTGCATGTCGGGAGCCTGCAGTGGAGCACTGCTTACAGCGTGGGCGAAAGGCTTTCTAGAAGTTTGCTCAGTAGGCGAGGCTCACAGGTGCAACGGCAGTAATGCCTGCGGGAACCTTATGGGTGGCCTGTTGGTGGCTGTATATGATCCTTGGCTGCTGTGAGAGAAGGGAAATCGTGTCTTGAAAAAGTAAGAAGCTCCACTCGGAATGCTCCACAGCATGTGGCCTGGGGTCACCCCGAGGGGGCTGAGGAGTCCTGGCCTCTGGCGAGAGCTGGCGGTGGCTGGGGTTGCTGAGTCACTGCGGGGGCGATGCCAGGGCACTGCCTGAGGCTTATGAGGAGGAGGTCAAGCGCGTCCCTTTTGGTCTCCCCTAGTGACGTGTGGTGGGGTGAAGCAAGGCCAGTCTCTGGCTTGGAAGCGTGTCTGGGGGTGAGATCTCTTGGGCCTTGGCAAAGTGGTGGTTTCAATGGAGGGCCATAAAAGCCCTAACACAGGGGACTTCTGACCATTTCCTTGCCTTTTGCAAGAGATCTAGCTGAATAATGGCGTTATGATTCGGGCTGCTTGCTTTTAGCCATTGCTTCCCATCCCTTAGTTCATGCAGGGCTGGGCCATTTTGCCATAGGAAATAGTTCTTGCTCAGGCCATTGGGGTCAGATTGCTTTTCACTGTTAAGGCCGCTGGCTATGGTGAGGTTGAAGTGTCAGCAGGATGCTCTGCATGGTGTCTGAGGAGACAGAAGGCTAGGCCTAGGTCCTCCTGAGAGGACCTAGCAGGATGCCAGAGCCCCACTGAGCTCTGAGCTGTCCTCACAAAAGCCCGAGTTTCCTACCAGGCTTCTCTGGTGAAGTGGTGGCACCTGCACCCTGTGTGCCCCTCAGTGTCCTTGAGCTTCCTCCTGGTGTTTTCTTAAATCTGTACAACATTCAGAGGTTAGCATGATGCGCAATGGAACATTTTGGCAGCGAGCTGGGCAGGACCCTACTCGCGGTCTGGGGGCCCTGTCCTGTGGCAAATGGTGGCGCTGTGGGGCAGCTGGAAGAGCACTTGGGAAGCCCATGGCTGCTTGCTGCAGGTGAATGCGCCCTGGTCCTGGTACTCAGCAGCTGCAGGAAGCGCCTGGGTGATGGGTCACGTGATGGTTCAGTCAGGAGAGCAGTAGAGGTGTGAACACAAGTGGGTGGGCAGCACCTCAGGGAGCGCTGTGACCCCCAGCCATGCTCCGTGGGCCACCTTGCTTCTGTACCAGAATGTGAAAGGGCTTCACAGTGTGCTGTTTGTGACTTATCTGTGTGGGCAGACGGTTCTGTGGGACCCCTGATCGCCTGGCTGTACACACTGCCATCACAGTCTGTGTACGTGAGGGAGTCTCTGACTGGTGCTTGGGGTTGGTCCAGTGCTCTGCTACCCTTAGCATAAGCGCGGTCTTCTTCAACTGTAATGACGTCAGCATCTGGATTTTCTAGCAACAAATTTGTTAAATTAGTTTTCAATTGATTTAGGACAAACTATTTTGGCGGAGTGCTTTGTCGTAATTATTCTCGGGATAAGAACCCCTTGTGCACAGAGCTCCTCCTTTACAGCCTCCCTATCGTAGTTACCTTCCCTAGGGCTGACCTGGGTGGCACTCAGGACCCACACCATTCTGTTGCGTCCTTGTGAGAGTTCCTCTGAAGGCCTCGCTGGCCCGCTCCTGTGTCTGCTGCCCTCCCTCCCTAGGACTCTGCTCCGGCTGTTGATCTTATCTGGCCCCACACTGCAGGGCGTAATTGATGACTAAGTTGGTGTTGGGGTTCCTCGGTCACATCAGAGCAACAAGGAGGGTTAGAGGGACAGCCCACGCTGACGAAACCCAGAAGAATGAAGCATGCAAATGTCCTTTTCCAGTCTTTATCCTCCACAAAACTCTCTCCATCTACTCAGTCCTCCCAGTTTTGTCCTTATCTTTTCTGTTTTTGCCATCCTGGTCAGGCGATGTCATGCCATGTAAAATCCTGTCATACTAAAAATGTGTCTTCATCCTCAGAGCTGGGTTTGCGTCTCCTCTGTGTTACCCATCGCTTCCCTTGCACGGCGCATCTGGTAGCTGCTTGAATTTTTAAATGCTTTTGGTGCGTCTTTTCACCCTTTGAACTTGGTTCAAACATGTTTACATTCTAATTAGGATTGGCTGAACAACAGGCTTCCAAGGGACCCTTGAAGAGCAAAATTATGTTGGTTCAAACAGAAAATAGAACGAAGAGCGAATTAACCCTGTAATTGCAGTTTAAGAACAGTCCTAATGCGCAGGAAATGTTTTGAACATCCCATTTAGACCAAAATACCAATTTAGATAGGTATCCAAAAGGAAGTTGACTAAGTGGCCCTTGTGTGTCCACTTGTAGGGTGCCGGAGGGGCGGTTACCTCCCCTGGAGTCTCTGGAGAGAGGTCAGCCCCAGCTCTGTCACTTACTAGGACCTGATGCAGGCTGTAGTGTCCAAGGGCCTTTTTTCCATCTGACATCCAGCTTTGCGGCTTAATGGGGTTCCAGAAATGAAAGCCAGAACTTCTGTCTAAAAGCACCAGTTTATGTGACGTCTGGGAAGATAGAAGGGCAATTTGGTGGGTGGGAGTGAGAGAAGGAGAAGAGCTTGAGTGACAGAAAGAGAGGTGACTTGCCAGAAGTGACCAAGGATGTAGACCCCTACAAGGGAGACAGATCTGTGAAAGGTATTTGCATGCAATGGATGTAGCTAAGATTCCCAAAATTCAGAAGCAGCCAGAGCAACACATTTAGGTTGTGAGAAAATACACAACAAGCACATTTTATCGTCTTGTTATAGGAGCATAAAACATCAAGCTGGCGACGTGTGGGAGGTGTCTTGAACCCGCCGGGCCTGTCACCCCCCTCCCATGACTGAGTTATCTAGTCACAGTTTTCAAGCAGCAGTTGCCCTGTTGTCACATGCCTCTCTGCTCCACGCCCGTAAGAGTGCAACTGGATAATTAAGTCTGAGGCAATAACATGCGGGCCTCCTCACCCCGCTGGCTGGCTCACCAGATCAAGTGTTAGCAGGAGGAGGAGGCTTGGGGGAGTTGTTTTGAGGTTCATGGTGTCCCAAACAAAGAACTGAGCAGGGCACTTGGAGTAGCAAGCGTAATATTGTACTAAAAGTAGAAGAAGCTGAGGTCCACGCCTCAAGATGGCAGTGAGCAGGTTAGAAGAGCCCTCAGGGCCCCCAGGGCCAGGTACTCCGTCTCTTCAGGTCCTGGGGCTGTGGAAGGGCCTAGTGCTGGGGATTGACAGGCCTCATGGCTGAGTGGGTGCCTGGCCTGCCCCACCCATGGAGGGCTTTTGACAGTACATGGTCTATAAAGGACATGTGCTGGCATCCAAAGCTCACTGAGGGGTGGTGGTGTCAAGCCTACAATGCAAATGAGGTTGGAGACAGGCCAGGGCTGAGTACTTTTGGTTTCTGCATGCTGGGGGGACCTCGTCGGGGGGCAAAGCGAGCCTCATCTGTGGCTTTCTCGTGATCCGACACAGTCGTCCTTGCCCTGTCTGGTTTCTTGGTTCTTGCCCCCATGGCTTCCTGTTGCTTGCTTGTCCTTGCTTTGCCTCCTCCCCAGTTGGTGCTCAGGCCCTGCCTGGGGCTCTGTGAGAGCCTGCTGCCCCTCCTCCCGATCCCTCACTGCCTCTCTGTGGCTCTGCCCCCTCCAGGTGCGTGGAGAACTGCTGCGGGAGAGGGTGCAGCGGCTGGAGGCCCAGGAGGCTCGCTTTGCAGAGTCGCTGGTTGCCCTGCAGTTCCAGAAGGCGGCCCGCTCCATAGAGACCTTGTCAGCCTACACCGCCCTGCTCAGCCTGCAGGACCTGCTGCTGGAGGAGCTGAGCGAGTCTGAGGCCCTGACCAAGCTGGCCTGCAGCCGGATCCTGGAGTCCCACGGCCCGGTGAGCGCGGGCCTGGGGAAGGGGAGAGGAAGCCACCAGCACCCTTGGGCCCTTCAGGTGCGGGCTCCACGTGCAGTGGACATCAGCTGGTCCCAGCACTCCAGATAGGCTGTGATTGTGCACCTGTCTGTGCTGCAGGGCTGGGGAGAGGACAGAGCGAGGTGACTTTAATGAGAGCCCTGTGCAAGCTCTTTACCCAAAACAGTTTGGGTTCCCGCCTCGCCTCGGAGAGACTGCAAATCCCACGTGCCTTCCGGGCAGGGCTCATGTCTGAGACTTTCCTTTGGTGCTGTTGTTGCTTTAGTGGCGCCCTGACAGGCCATGGTACCGCCTTCTTCCAGGGGCATCAGAAGTGCGGTCGTGCGTTATTTATGGGTAGACACCTGCTTGTCAGCGTCTCTGTGTGCTGCACCCTTTCACGTTGTGAGAGAGATATCCATGGAACAAAAGCCACGGCGGTGACTGTTTTGATGGCTAAGTTTAGGCCTTTTATGTGTAGATTTTAGAACTGTGTGTATCGCCTGGTGCTGTAATGGTTACTCACAAGCAGGGCTTAGTAGTGCATGCCTGTCCCAGTGCGCTCAGAAGCTGAGACGGGAGGATCTCCATTGCAAGCCTGCGTTCTGTCATTCAGCAATTTAGTGAAACCTTGTCTCAAGATAAAAAATAACAAGGCTGGAGATGTACCTCAGTGTGAAGGTCCTGGATCCAATTCCTAGTACCGCACAAGTGATAATAATAAAGTAACACTAACAGCAGCTTTTGCAGTGAGGGAAAATGATCTTATGTAAGCCTTGGTGATTTTTATTTATACTTCTTAAGATTATCATTTAAGACAATAAGTACGGTTCTATTTGGTAATCACGCCCTTTGCCGTACATGGTGTTGGCTGCGGAGCGGTGCTGAGCCAGGCCCAGCGATGCCCATCCCTTAGGTAGGAACTCGAGGCCCAGACCGCCTGGCTCCTAACTGAAAGGAGCCGGAAGCTGGAGCTATTTCTAACCTGACATACTCTCTTGTGTTCAGGGGACATCCCTGTTGAGTTTACCAGCATAGGTTCCCATTATTTCTTTTCTTTTTTTATGTATTTGGTACAAGGTCTCACTATGCAGCTCAGACTCATAGTGATCCTCCTGTTTTTAGCCTCCTCCGTGTTGAGATTACAGGAATGCGCCACCACTCCCAGACTTAGTGGCCAGCTCAGTGTGCCCCGGGGGTGGGGCCAGCGTGACATGTGGTACTGGGGATGGAACCCCGGTCCCTGCACTTGCCTAAGCAGATGCTTAGTCTGCTGAGCTATCTTACCGGCCCTCCATAATTTCTTTTAAAAGTAGCAAATCACAGTAGACTGAAGTGTCCACCACTAGTTTTTGGTAATCCTTCTGTCCCCTACAGCGTGACGACTGTTTTAAGCACAGCGTGTGTCGTGGTTTATCTCCAGATGTCCCCTCCAAGCCCTAGGCACTCAGAGGCAGGGCTTTGGGGAGGGGGTTCGACCACAGGGCACTGTGATCACTGGCGCATTGGTCTACTGCTACATTCATAGCTGAGTGTGTTTCAGGAAGTGGAGCCAGTGGGAGGAGGTGGTCGCCAGGTGTGGGCGGCTCTTGCTCCCTCCCCGGCTCCTGTCTTCATTCTGTTTCCTGTGTGCCGTGACCTGAGCAGCTGTCTTCCTCCAGACCCTGGCAGCGTGCTGCCCCTGCCGGGAGCTGGCAGAGCGCACAAGGACTGGAGCTTACAAGATGTGAGCCAGAAGAACCCCATCTCCCTTTATGGTGTGAGTGTCGGCTGTTTTGTCCCAGCAACAAGGAAAGGACTAAGAGAGCATAAAAGTGGGGTCATTGTCGGGGCTTCAGTACAAAGCAACACTCAGGTGCTGCAGAAGTAAAAAGCTTTTTAGGCTTTGTGAGCTCACGGGGACTAGAGAATGCCCAAGGGGCAGAGTGTTCCTGGAGTCAGAACTCTTAGGGCAGTGACAGCAAATCAGAAGTACGTTGTGCCATGGGGCAGCCGGGCTCATGGAGATGGAGTGAAATATTGGAGGGGAGGAAGAACAAATGAACCTGTGGGAGGCCGAAGGCGGGACAGGGGAGGAGGTAAAGCCATGGGTGTCCCGACAGGAGGAACACAGTGAGGGCTGGGCCTGGAAGCCCTGTGACACAGCCTGCCTCTCCCAGCTTGCTCCAGTGTGGGGACGCCCTCCCTGGGGTTAGCTAACAAAGGGCCCTGTGGCTCAGCCCCTGAGTCGGGACTTCTGCAGCTTGTAAGCCACAGTGGCTGTGGGTGGCCCTGGTCCCAAGGCAAATGGCCGCTAGAGAGGCGCGTTCCCACTGAGGAGCTGCAGGATCTCTGCAGGTCAGCTGGCTGTGAGCTGCTCCAAGGGGAAGCCCAGAGCACTGAGGACCTCTGTGTGGGAGAAGCGAAGGCTAGTGGATGAAGATCCTCACGGAAGACTTCAGAGAGCTGACCTCCGGGCCCGGGGCTTACAGTCGTGGCTTATGAAATTATTACGAAAATTGAAGATAATACCCCAAAATTATTTTTGAATCATACCTAGAGCATATAGTGACTCTGAATTTTCCACGTGTTTTAAAAAAATAACTCATAATAACAAAAAGAAAAACTGATAGAATAAGGAGCTATCAGTAAACCCTCAACAGAGTAAGAAATTTCAATGTCTGTGATTTAGTGTGATTTGTTGGGCAAATAAAACACAAGATACAAATCAACTGAGCATTGCATAAAAGAAGTTTCTAACATGCAGTTATAGAACCCGCCAGCCAGCACGTAGCGAGGGCGTTGCTGTGCCACATACTGGAATGGTTAGAAGAATAATTGGCTGCGTGATATCATTGTGTCTACCATTTGACAAATACCAATTAATTTTAAATGTTTTGTACAGAGAATTACAAAAAATCCATACTTTGAAAAGTTTTTAAAACATACTTGTGAATAATATATGGGTCAAAGGAATAATAGAAATTTTAAAGTATATAAAGCAGAAAATATGCCTCTGGTATCTCATAATACGTGAAGTTCAGCTAAAGCAATTCTTAGAGGGAGGTTTGTTTTTTTAAGAGAATACAAAATAGTCATAGAAAATGTTAGAAGTGGTACAGGATTTCGCCAAACAAATGATAGGAATTCAACAGTGGTTGTTATATTGCATATTATTGTCCTCAAATTAGTTGTGCAGATTACCATAGATGAGCATGCTGAACTGGTCAATAATATATATATAAAAAATTAAAAAGAAGAGAGAAAAAGAAAATTTAAGCATTAACTGCTCCTTTCAATAGACCAGCAGAAATCAGGAGTACAACTATCCAAGCTGTCCTGTGTATATACACATATATTACTTTTTCTAGAGGGAAATTTGATTCCTAAACTTGGATAAGGAAGAAACTTTCATGATTAATATATAAAATATGATATTAGAGGGGAAATAACAAATGAACCTTAGGAAGTAGAAGGAAAGAAAACAGCCCAAATAAAATGAAAAATGAAACTGTAGAAAATCAATACAGTAAAAGTGTCAGATTTGGGCGAAATAAGCCTTAATTAAATGTACAATTCTTTGAAACACTGTTGAGAAAAAAAGCAAAAATAGCTAAAGTTTAAAAAAGTAACAATTGCTGCCGCAGAGTTTTTAGAAATAAGAGAATATAATGAACAGCTTTATGTAGATGAATCTGAAAATGAAGTAATTTCTAGAACAGTATAAATCACAAATATTAACTCAGGGAGAAAAAAGTTGGCATAGTGCTAATACCATGAATGAAGTTGGTTCAGATGCTAAAATATTCCCCTGTGCCAAAGAGGTGCCAAAGCAGTGCAAAAGCAGTTTTGCAGGTGTGCTCCCCCGACCCTTCGGGCAGCGGCGGGGCCCCAGGGCACGTGTGCCGCAGTGGGCAGCAGGGCCTGTCCTGTTGGCATGAGCTGCTCGCCCCAGCGTCGCCCCGCAGCCAAGCATCCAGGAACAGCGCACAGGGGTGCAGTGTTGGTGCTTGGCGACCCGTAAGTGGGCTCGGGGTTGCGGTTTGGACACTTGGTCTCTGGACAGTTTGCCATTACTGCCTTAAGGTATTTTGTCGATCTTGTGCACACCCCGTTATTTAATATTCCTGGTGTTAGAAAACACAGGGAATATTCTTCAACCCATTTTATGATTCTCAGGTAACTATGACACTAAAAACCAGCCTCCCCAAACAGTTACATTTGTGAAAGTAAATGTACAATTCATAAACAAAACACTATCCACACAGTCCATCCACTTGTAAATAATTTAAATGCATCATGGTCAGGTTCAGTTGATCTCAGCAATGGGAGGTTGGTTTCACGTTGGACACCCATGTGCAGAATTCACCTGATTAGCATGTTAGAGGGGGAAGGAAGCAGCCCAGGCGGTCATTTTAGTACAGGCAGAGTAAATAATACTTGATTGAATTTAAGTTCTATTCGACCTGGAGCTCTTCAGCAGATGAATAACAGGAGAAAATCTCAGCAGAGCTTTTACCCTGAACCCCAGCACGCAGTATGCTTTGAGGCGGTAGCTTCAGGGGAGGAAGTGGGCCCTTCAGAGGGGAGGGCAGGTCCAAGGGCATTTGGTGGGTTAGGATGGAGCGAGACGAGCCCTGGCCTCTTCTCACCCCAAGTGCCTGGGAGACCCCCACGATCCCGCACCACAGCCCTGAGCCCTGCTGTGCACAGGAGCAGCCCGACTTCCAGTGGAGCCGGCAGCGTGTAGTGCTTCCCCTTCCGTTTGCTCTCCAGCCTCTTGCCACCACTATCCGAGCGCCTTATCTCCAGTTCATTTGGAAGAGAGAGTCCTGTGTCCTCACTTGGCAGTCACAGGCAGCGCGTCAGCGGACGCTGTGCTGAGTGAGTTGGTGGCCGAGGACGCCCTGCTCCTTTTCCTTGGCTTTGCATTTGGAGGGAAGACAGCCTGTTTTGCTCCAGATATTAGACTTTCATTCTGCAATTCGACTGTTCTGTGTAAACCACTTTCCTGTTGGGAATGAGCTTTTAAGCTGTTCAACATTCCGGAGAATTAAAAAGCATGAAATGAAATGCTTTGGAAGAAATGACTCCTAAGAAAACTCTTTGCAGTGCTCCTCATTTGATGAACGCTTTAGACTCATTTTGTGAGATTGGAACACACGCAAGGTGTAATTGGATCAGAGAGCCGAGTGGCAACGACGGGTGCATTCAGAGGATGGCCTTCCTGGGGACCGCGCAGTGTGACCCCACGCGCACTGTACCCACTGCGCCTGCGCTCCAGCTCAGAGCGCTGCGTGCCACTCCCCCAGGCTGTGCCTTCCTCCACTCTCTTCCACCTCACTGCCCCTTGATTCCACCAGAGTTTTGTCACTTCCAACTTTGCTCAGCTTCACTGCTCCAACAAAGCTGGAGCTCAAACCAAAAGTAGCACAAATCTCTGCCAGTGAAAACTGGGCTTGCACCAAGGCCAAGGCACCATGGAAAGTGTCTGAGCCTGGGGTCCACCTTACGCTGCAGATGCTGGAGGAGGTTGAGGGAGGAAATTCACTTCATCAGCATCTTCAGGGGGAAAGTAGACCCCTGTTCATAAGGCCAGGGCCATGTCCAGCCTAGTACCTCCCGCTGCCGCCTTCTCTGCTCCCATCTTCCCTGCAGGGAGGTCTCTGGAAAATAACTGAGATGTCACAGCCCACCCTCCAGCTCTCCATTTAAAATCCGCCCCCCGTGGGCTCTGGGCTTCAGTGCCTGTCCCTCCCTTCTGCCCTTGAGACACATTCAGACGCCCCTTTTGAAGGACCTCTCCCTAGATTGCTTCTGCCACACCTCCTTGCAAATGCATCCTGTGCGCACTCTCAGGGAGCCCCAGTACTGCCCCCTAGGCAGCAGCGTCTCCCAGTTCGCCCATCTGAGAGTCTGTGATCCCAGAAAGTGGCGTTGTGTTTCCTGTCTGCTACCTGTGTGTGCACAGCTGTCTCCCTCAGCACGCTACGAGCTTGCAGAATCTGGGAGCCACATCTCACGCCGAGTCCCTGTGCCCAGCACAAGGCCTGCCACGCCACTTTCTTTCTCTTGTTCTCCTTTTCTGTCTCCTCTTTCTTGCTTGCTTGCTTACTTTTTCTTTTTTCATTCTTTAATTTCTCTTTCCTCACTTCTCTTCATTCTCTTTCATCTAGCCAGCTGCATATCCATCCAGCATCCATCCATCTATCTATCCATCCATCCATCCAGTCACTCATCCATCATCCATCCATCCATCATCCATCCATCCATCCA
>NDGN011298073.1:0-10068 GCA_002564285.1 Tympanoctomys barrerae
AGGAGGAGGAGAGGGGCGTAATGGAATTAAAATTGATTAAGATGTTTTAAAAGAATGTACTAACTTTCCTAAATAAATCCATCTTAATATGAACATGCAGTAATAAAATATAATATGAAAAAAACTAGGTAAAAGGTGTAGAAGAAAATGCTTTCTTAAATTACTTTCAAACTTATCTCAGTGCTAGTCAAAAAACTTTCTTTTCCCTATCCATTCTGGTGGAAAAATCAAAGAGGAAGACTGAGACCAAAACTTTGAAGAGAGTGATAAGGACAAGAAAGAAAAGAAGTAAATGAATAATACAAAGATAGTTTGTAAATTACGTTATTGAACAAATAGTGAAGTAGTTTGGTCCTGCTCCATATATATGAAGTGAGAACAATGAAACTGAATATGAACACTAAGTTTCTAAACAAGCTGAGTACGTGTGAACGTCTTCCCAGCAGCCCTTGCAACAGATGTGGAAATCTTAGCAGACTATGGATTAGGTTCAGTGGTAAAGCCCTTACCTAGTATACACAAGGCCCAGGTTAGGTCTCCAGTGAGGCAAAACAAACACAAAATTAATGCATAGCATTTTAATCACTTTCCTCATTGTGGAGACAATATACCTGGCATCCAGTTATTTAGTTTTCAGTTTGCAGAGGTTTCAGTCCATAACTGGCCGGCTCCCAGGAAGGGCGGCATCACAGAGGGGAAACACTTCATGGTGGGCAGAAGATAGCAAAGCAATAAGGGATGAACACAGCTCTGTCTCTCCCTTATGTCTTATCCAGGCAACTTAGGTTGGGTGGTACTATAACCCTTCATCTTAGTGCCCTTGATCCTAGCATTGCACCATGAATCTATTCCAGTGTCAAGCACTGTAGATCCAGCCACCTCTGAAAAAAGCCCAACTTATCACTGCATAAGGCTTTGTGAGGACATCTAGACAGAAGCCACAGCACATAGTAACACAATTTATTTATTCACATATTTCATCTTGAGTTGGACTGGAAATTTATTTCTCATGCACTATACTTAATGAATGTAATGATCAAATCCTTAAATGAGTCATGTAGAGCTCTGCTTTTTAAATGTAATAGTTTTGGGGAGGTGTGAGTAGGTTGTTAAAGAAATACATGCTCAGCCATGTAATTTGCATGGATACTATTATATGTTTTTTTAAGGTAAAAGTTAATGATGTATTTAAAAATACATGTGCTAGATATTACAAATTTGATTTAGGCGATAAATAATTCCTGAGGAAATTGTAAAGGTTCTTATCAAAATTGATATGCTGAGTCACATTAGTGTTGATAGGTGTTAACCAACAGAGAGAATTTTAAGAAACCACTGGAGTTTGAGGATTACTGTAAAAAATTAAGGGAAAAGTAAATGGGCTAAGTGTTTGTTATAGATAAGCCTGATGGATTGAATTTTTTAGAAATTTATTTTTTAGGCAATATATAGCAAATGGAACTTAATATTAGTAAGTGAAAAAAATCACAAAAGAACAATATAAATAATAAAGCATTAATAATCATATGTAAAGATTCTTTAATCGATAAGAAAAAAAACAATATTAATTCGAAGTAGGAATGATATAAACAAGTTAGTTGAATCATCTTCAGTTTCTCTTTTTTGTTATTTACTTTGGTTAATTGAATGATTAAAGGGCGGGCCAGATAGTTCAGCAGACTAAAGCGCCTCCCTAGGCAGGTGCAGGGACCCAGGTTTGATCGCAGGGTGTGCTGTGCTGACCCTGCTCCCAGGGCATGCTGAGACAGCGATTGAGACTGGTGTGGTGGGGCGTGCCTGTAATCCCAGTGCTTGGGAGGCTGAAAACAGGAGGATCACTAGGAGTCCAATCTGTGTAGTGAGACCTGTACTAAATGCATTAAAAAAATTAAATGATTAAAGGCACAGGATTAAACATTTTTACTGGTGGTGTATTTACATTCTAAACTTATTCTTTATTTATGCTATATTTTCTCATTGAAATAGAAAATCATTTATTGGAAAAACATCATAACTTGAGTTAAAAAATCTTTTTAAATAGTATTTACAGAAAGGGTAATTTAATTTTCTGTGTGTGTATGTGTGTGTGTGTGTGTGTGTGTGTGTGTGTGTGTTGCTGGAGATTGAATCCAGGGCCTTGTACATGCAAAGTAAAACTCTACCACTGAGCAACATCCTCAGCCCCTAAAGTTGCAGTGTGCTTGAAATTATTTTCCTCTAAAATTACCTCTGAAATTATTATATCATGATCAGCTAAGTTCTAATTATATGAATTTTTATGATGAATTTATTTATAACATACATACATTACTTCTATCTCTAAAAGTAAATATTTAAAATGAAGAAATTGTGATGCTATCTCAAAACTTTTTAAATAAATAAATATGGATCATAGTTACAATCAACAGAATAGAAAATAATGAAAGACCACTGAGGAGCAAAATTCATAGGATGTCATCAAAGCTGAAATTAGGGGAATTCATAGTCTTTATGCTTTTATTACTAATTCTAAAAATATAAATCTAACGGACCTAAGTATTAAATACAAGATATTAGAAAAGATACCACAAATCAAGAGTATAAAAAAAGAATGGAAATAATAAAAGTAAAAAACTTAATATATGATTTAATATATGCAATCAATATTTAATACATGTTAAATTTGAAACACTGCCTACATGATATATATACATATATTTGCATATCATTGCATATTGTACATAAAATTTATATATACTTAGAATACAAGCAAAGATTTTAGCCAGATAAGTCAATTTAAAAAAAAAATTTTGTTACATATGACAAGAATTATGGGAATCATTTCTTATTTGAATACGCTGTATGCCTAATCCTTTATTACAAACATTAAACTAACTAAAGTAAAATAAATTATTTTCAAAAGCAAAAGCTAATAGATGGCAGGATTAATAAGCAAATTTAACTTGTGCTTTTAAAACTGTATATAATTTCTCATATTTATTAAGGAAATGACAAAATTCTATATCCAAAAAAATCTGAGAAAATTATTACAATTTTAATTTTAACATATTATGTGTAAAATCGGTAATTTAGAGAATATATACATTATTTTGTTGGGTTTTCAGAATAAAAATTATATTACATAATATCCCAAGGCTGTGGAACTCTTGAACAAATAAATAACTTAGAACTGTTTCCACTTATCAACAGTTTACCTCCAACAAAAAAGCAAACAGGATGCTTTTATGAGAAACATATTTTTAAAAATACAAACATCTTCAGAGCATAGTTGCTTCTAAAAAACACCACTTAATTCTTTTTATGAGGTGGTAGCTCCGGTACTACAGCTGGACAAAGATAGCTCAAGGAAAAGAAACTCATTTTTGAACAAAATGTGAAAATAGAAATAAAATATAATGAAAAAATCTGACATTAGAATAAAAAAAAATTGTTCTAAATTTTCCATTAAGTAACACAAGGATAATTTAATGTTAGGTTATGTATTAATATATTTAAATATATTAATATATCAAGACAGAAACTTTATACCCATCTTCTATTGAAATGTAAAAAAATTCAACATTCATTCTCAAAAAACAAAATCCAAAAGCCAATATGTATTAGCATGGTTGAAATTAGACTTTTATTTTTTAAGAATGGGCTTTCACTTTCAAATTAACAGTGAATGATAGCTTAGAGTAAAAAACCCCACAAAAATACAAGCACGTCTTTTAGATAAGAAAGGATTCCCATAATCCTTCGCATATGTAACAATAATTTTTAAAAGTTTATTGACACAAAGTGCTGGCCAGATAGCTCAATGGATCAAAGTGCCTGCTTAGGCAGATGCTGGGACCAGGGTTCGATTTCCGGTGTGCCGTGCCGGCCTCTTCCCGGGGGTGCGCTGAGATGGCGAATGAGACTCGGTGTGGTGGCGCGCGTCTGAAATCCCAGAGCTTGGGAGCCTAAAAACAGGAGGATCCCTACTAGTCCAATCTATGTAGTGAGACCCTGTAGACCCTGAACTAAATACAGTTTTTAAAAAAAGTGTATTGACACATATCAGAGATCCATATTGATGGGGTTCAGCATAGTATTACCATACACGCATATAGAAGGTGCAGATCAAATACTGCCTCTCTTCCTAGGGGAACATACTTCTACTCTTTCTATTCTCTTGACATCATTGTTCAGCTTTCAGGTTCACTTGTTTTAGTGTCCCCATATGAGAGAGGAAATATGGCAATTGTCTTTCTGTACCTGTATTGTTTCATTTAATGAAAGATCCTCCAGTTCTGTTGATCTTGTTGCAAATGACAGGATTCCATTCTTCTTTATGACCAAATAATACTCCCTCGTAGGTGTGTGCTACATGTTCTTTATCCCTTCATGCACTCATGGCCATGTAGATTGACCCCATCTTCCCTATTGTGTACAGTGCTACTGTAAACATGGTCATGTAGGTGTCTGCTGTGCTGATTTCATTTCCTTTGGGTAGACATCTAGAAGTTTATAGAATTTTTGAACACTGGCTAGTGAGTGAAACAAGAGTTTTAAAAAAGGGGCTATTTCAATGTAGACAACATAGCTTTTGTAATTCACATGCAGCATAATCATCTACTTGGAGAATCCAAGGGGAGAGAAATTGAAAAATTACTATATCATTAAGTGAGTTCAGACATAAAGTTTGGTTATCATGATAAAGTACAGTATAATAACTATTGTTAATTTCCTATAAAAATAAAATATATAATAAAATATCATATATCATAATATATAATAAAATGACTGTTTTTCTATACACCAGTGATGATGATTTTAAAGATGCTGCTCACAATGGTACAAATAAATCATAAAATACCTAGCAAGATGTTAAGAAATGCATGCAAAAGGATGAAAAAAAGAATAAGGACTGTAGCTGGAAAAAAATGTGTAGCTATTGTATTACAATGCTAAAAAACAATATAAAGTTACTAGTTGTCTTTTATCGCTGGAAGTTTAATGGGATGCAAGTGAAAATATCCAAGGAACTTTGGAGGTGGTATTGCTTTATGAAATTATTTTGAAATTTGTTTGGAACTTTGGAACAGTCAAAAATATTCTGGAAGAAAATCAAAGGTTGAGGAAAGACTTGCATTCCTGGGTAAGCAATGTGCAGTAATGTACATGTAGCTTTGTATATGTTCAAACAGTCTGGTTTAATTGCAGAAAAAGACAGCTAAATTGATGGAACAGTACAAGAAGAGCTGAAGCGGGCATACGGAAATATGAATTTCATATAAGATGAATGTTGCATCTCAAATCAGTGGAGGAAAAAAGGTGAAGAATTCCATAAGTTAAATTGGGTCAATTTGCTGACCATATAGAAAAAAAGTGGATCTTTACAGCACAACGTACATTATCAAGTTCTATATTTATAAAATACTTAAATGTGAAATTTGAACTTATGTGATGATTTTAAATAAAATGCATGAATATTTATCTGAGGCCCTGGTGTACTTTCCAAGAATACATGTAGAGCCATAATCCGTAAAATAAAGGATCATACAATTTGATTACCCCAATAACAAAATGTTTGAGTCAAAATGGCCACCAATAAAACTAATATTAAACAACAAACTGAGGGAAAGCTTTTTTTGCAACAAAATGTTTAATAATTTTGTACAAAGCATAGTTAAACAAACCAGTAATTAAGTGATAGTCATATAAGAGAAAATAGACAAGGAACATCAGCCAGTAATTTCATGACAAAGAACCATAGAGGCCAATGACAAGAAAAAATGTTTAAGGGGCTGGTCAGATAGCTCAGTGGATTAAAGTGCTTCCTTAGGCAGATGCAGGGACAGGGGTTTGATCCCTAGTGTGCTGTGCCAGCCCTACCCCTGGGGTGCACAATTGAGATGGCAATTGAGACTGTGCGTAGTGGCAGGCACCTGTAATCCCAGCGCTTGGGGAACTGAGAACAGGAGGATCACTACAAGTCCGATGTGTGCAGTGAGACCCTGTAGACCCTGTACTAAATAAAAATAAAGAAGAAATGTTTAATAACCTCATTATAAAGTAAGAAGTTACAATGAAAAGAACAACATAGCCAATTTACTTAGCGCAATACTAAAAGCATTATTTAGAAAGTTCTAGATAACTGTTAAGTTTTTGGTCATATGATGATGACAATGAAGGTGATGGTGATAATGAAGATGATGCTGATATTCCTTTCAAATGTTAATAGTGTATGGACAGTGAAAGAGAAATTACCAGTGAGTGGAAGAATAAATTGATATATTTCCATAGTGTGATCCTTTAGTACATAACCAAAAATGTGCAAAAGACAAATATTTCCTGACAGATTTGTCTAATGCAATAGAAAGAACTCTTGTAAAGATTGATATCCTGGATGTTCATGATATTATTAAATACCGTAGTTACCATAAAACTGGGTACAATAAAAGACTGCTGGAAGTATCAGGTGCACAAGCTTAAATACCGCATGGCTTCTCTTCTACGAGAATTATACATTGTAATTCTCGAATTATAAACAAAGAACAAAATAAAAGGCAGATTATGGGAAGTAGGAAAAAGAGCACTCTCAAGTGGGAAGGGGATCAAGAAAGGAAAGGAGATGAGGGAAAAGGGATGAAAAAAATTAAGATGTGTTGTGCCCATGTACTGACTCCACACAAGGAGTGTAAATATTATGTACCAAAAATTCCCATGGCAGAAAATTATGTGGTGATTAATAATAATGTAGAAAACTATTTCCTGAACTAAGTCCCAGACTACCAGATGAAGTGAACACTGCTTTGAAAATGATATCTGAATGGAAGAAATGTGGAGATGAGTTTAAAAGTGTCAGTATTCACTTCTGAACAGTGGGATCATGGATGCTTTTAATGTGTGTGTGTGTGTGTGTGTGTGTGTGTGTTTTTTTCAACATATTGTATAAATAGTGAGTGGCAATTTTGTAAGCAAGAAGATTGAAGTCCCACTGGTAAGTACACCTTTTCAATTTTCTGTAGGTTTCTGGGAATTTGGAAATTGAGATTTGGGTCAAATATTTGGGATTTTCCTCATCATCTCCCCACTTGGACAGCCCTTAATTAATAGAGGTGATGGAGAACAGCTTGCCAGGCAGAGCGGCTGAGGCATATGGATGGCAGGTGCTGGAGAGGGCTGGGAAGCTTAATCAATCTGGGATACATGACGGGCTTCGAAGTGGAGGAGCCCCATGCATCCCTCTTTATTGACATTGTGTCAATAGGAGCAGAGGCATTTAGCTGTATAAACAGAAGGCTTGAACGGCAGTACCCTAAATGCTTAGCCAATAGATCAGGGGTTGACCCACCGGCTGCAGTTGGCAACCTCTCTGGGGAGCATCCACCCTGCCCCCACACCTGCAGGAGTCTTCGCTGTCACTGAAAGTTTGTGCTTCCCTCTACGGTAATCAGGCCTACGTTCTGTGCTACCACAGGCAGGGGAATCTGGATGCCAATATGGACCCCATGTCTCTTTCTGCTGTACTCTCTCCAGGAGGAGAATGAAGATGCATGAAATCATCTGCAGGAAGTGGGATTCTTTGGAAGGCTCTGAGTTGACTACATGTGTGCCAGATAACAGGGTGAGTAAAACCCTGAGATGTACCACTTGTGTCCCTGACTGTTTTGCTTCCTCTTCCTTTTTTACTTCCTCTCCCTTTTGATCAGTCAACAAATAGCCAAAAGCCAGGTGTAATGGCTCTTGCCTATAATCCCAGCACTCTAGGAGGCTGAGTCATGAGGTTCTGAAGTTAGAACCCAGCTAGGACAGCCCTGCAATTTAGTGAGACTTTCTCAAAAAAAAAAAAAAAAAAAAAAGGTGGGGGATGTGTTTCAGTTCCAAGATATTAGCTTCAATTTCCAGTACTGGAAAAAAACAAAAGCAAGAACAACAACAACAAAATCCAGTTATCTCCCAGGGTCTATGCTCAGTCCATGAGCCAGGACTCTGTGGGTCCTACTCATTGCAAATCTTTTCCCTCTAAAGGAAAAGACACTCCGTGTCTTTTATAAAATGCCTTCTGGCTTCTCTGGCTTAGTCTGCCGTGACTTTCTGCTGCCTCTAAGATGAAAGGCATGCACAGTGCATCATAGCTTACCTCGGTGGCCTCTCTCACAGCTCTCTAATTCTCCCACCACCTGCCCCTTCCTGCAGACACTTTTCATGTACTTTTCTGAGGAGTATAGGTCTTGGTTGTGTTAAGCGCTTGCTTTACCACTGAGCTCTTCTCTCGCCTCTTGTTTTCTTTTGCGTCTGTGACACCTACTCACATCTCCTCCAGGAAGCCTTCCCTGACTTCTGAGCATTTGGTTAGGTCTCCTTGCCACACGTGGCAGTGCCCCATCCCTAAACCCTGAGTTTGTATTGGTAATTTCTCTTTGATTTCTGGTAGTCAATTTTGACCCTGGGATAGTGCATCTCTGTTGGTCAGTAGCCGGCACATTTATGGCCTGCCCTAGACACTCAGTTGATTGAACAAATGATCAAGTGAATGATTGAAGGTAAAATAAGGCAGACACAGCCTCTGTGAGAAGCTTGTGGACGAGACAGACTTGTAGAAGCATGTTCAAGAAGGTGGTCTTGGGTAGCTAGCTGTGCATTGGAGGAACACCTGTAGGAGAGGTTCCTCGTGCTTGAGAACAGGTGATTCTAGGTATACTGAGAGGAGGAATCTGGTGAGCGGGTTCCAAGTGTTGTCTAGAGAGCAATCTGGTAGCCTGGACCATGGCGGAAGGCCTGGGAGGCAACACACACTCAGCAGGGGCGAGCTCCGGAATGCGCTGCCAGTGCAGATCAAGCTGCTGTGTCCTGGCCTCAGGCACCGTCGAACCTCAGAGCCCTGGCCCCCCTGGCTGGCATCTGCCCCTTGGTCACTGGCCCTCTCTTTAATGGCCTCCTGACAGCCAGGCCTGACGATACAGCTGAACTTGGGTAGCGGGGGGGAGGGAGGGGCTGGCCTTGCCCACCAGCAGTGCCATATGCCCACGCCTTAGTCTATTCCAGTCATGTCCCCGGGCTGCCCAGCTGTCACTGCTATAATTACGCAGCACAGCCTCGGGAGTGTGTGGTTGTGGGGACCCTCCGGTCTCCTTAGAACTTTACTACTGTTGTTATAGCTTATCAGGACACAGACCGCCTTCTGTTGGTCTCTTGAAAAGGGCTGTAATTCCCATTCATCATGGGGGCAAGCCAGCTGCTGCAGGGGCAGCTGTCAGGGAGAGGGTTCTGCGTGCCGGCCCGGCCCTGACCTTGGGGAGGTGGCAGCTTCAAGCCAAGAGCTTTCCTTGGGACTGCATTTGGAACGTCTCTTAACAGAGACCTGCTTCCTATTTTGTTCTTTGGCCCTGACCTGCTTGCCTCCTGCCTTGTATGAGCCCTGGACCACCAACTTCCCAAGGCAAGGTTGCTATAGAATCTATGACAACCTCCTGCTATTCCATGTTCCATCTCTGATCTGAAAATGATATTCTCACCTCACTGTAAAATAAATGTAGAGTGATAATTATAATAGAAATAGGTAGCATGCATTGATTATTTACTGTTATGTGCATTATATTTAGAAATTTACATGATTATATAATTTATCACTCAAAATAGCACCATGAGATAGAGATATAGTTTCCATTTAGTATGTAAGGAGCCCTAGCCAGAGAAGTTATATAACACAGCGTTACACAGTGGGGGTCCTGGCATTGCAAACCTGGGAAGTTTGCTTTGAGGATCCACATACTTGCCACATTTTAGACAATTTTGAAAAAAAATCAGAAAATTAGAAAAAAAATCACAATAAAATTTCACTTCCCAAATGCAACTCATTACGATCTTGATATATTTCTATCCATTATTTTTCTATGCATTGTTTTTCCATAATTATGGTTAGATGGTGTAATCAATTTTGTCTTGTGCATTTAAAATTAATATTATCACATAAACATTTTTCATCTTGTGGTTTATTATCATTTATTTTCTCTTTTGTTTTGATTGGGTTCAGTCCAAGTTTGCCCTAGTCACTAAGCTAACAAAATAACATTGTGAGGTGGTGTGTGTGTGTGTGTG
>NDGN011298075.1:0-12135 GCA_002564285.1 Tympanoctomys barrerae
GCAAGTACTTCGCCTCCGTGTCGGCGCACGTCAGCATCTGGAAGGTGCCCGTGTCCTACGCGCACACCGGTGGGTGCCGCTGCCCCGGGGGGCGGGGGCGGCGCCTGGGGCTGCGGTGCGCGCCGAGCAGCGCGCCCGCCCGCCGGCCGGGGACGCTGGGCCTGAGTGCCGCCCTCTGTCCGCAGTGAAGGCCACCATGCCCATCTGGGTGGTCCTCCTGTCCCGGATTATCATGAAGGAGAAGCAGAGCACCAAGGTAAGCCGGGCGGGAGACCCCAGGAAAGCGCAGTCCTCGCAGTCCTCAGCGGGTGACGTGTCCGCCCCTTGCCTGCCGCTGCCTGGCTTCCTGTCGGATGAGGAAGTTGCAGAGGCCTGGCACAACCCTCGTCTTCCTGCTGCTGCCTGGGCTCGCCCTGTAGGCCGCGTTGGGGTGGTGGTCTGTGTGGTGTGGCCGCAGGAACGCCTCTGATGCCCTCCTGATTCCTTGCCCTGCCTGGGGCTACCAGTAGGTGGTGGCGGGTCACATCTCTGCAGGGTCCTCCAGTGGGGTCAGGGATGGATCCGAAACCCAGCTGGTTTCCCTCCCACTGGTCAGGAAAGGGGACTTCCAGCTGTACAGGAATCTGCGGGCAGAGAGAGTCCTGCAGTTTGAGTAGTGAGCCCCACTGGGATTGTGACTGTCAGGATGCCGGACTGGGTGCCTCCCGCCTTGGGGTGCCTGAGGCTGTGACTTTCTCCAGGCCCAGCCTCGCTGTCTCCTTCAGTGGAAAACAGGATTCCAGCTGTCCCACTAGATTTGCCCATTTCTTGCTGGACACTGCGCTTTTCAAGCGCCTGGTTTTCGGCATCCTGTTTTCTGTAACACAGATTTAGTGCCCTGGATCAGCTTATATAAATTGGGCTACCTCTGGCTGGGTTCTCTTGTAGCCTGTCTTTACCTGGCAAGATCTGCGTGCACCCTGCAGCTGGCCTCAGGGTGACGTCAGGTGTACCTGACCCCCTGGGGGCCAGAGTCACCAGGAGGTGCGCTTGTGTCACCTGATATCGCATCATGTTATCAGGTTTCCGCGCTGTCTGGGACATTGTACCTAGAGCCTCTCGCGGTGAGCAGAGTCAACAGTGGCCCTCCTGAGCAGGCAGCTGAGTGATAGGGAGAGGGGGTGGCTTCCCGGAAACCCATACTACAAGGTGGGTAAGGCAGGTCGTCCTCGCAGGCCTGAGGGCCACACCAGGAGCCCCTCTGTGTGCAGCGAGTGACCCGCCCTGCCCGGACCTCACGACTTGCTAAATCTCCACCTTGTCTCAAGACTGTGCCCTGCCCAGCACTCAAGCAGAGGCAGCCGGCGCGGCTTAGCAGCCACAGGCCTCTGTCCAGACACTCAGCTGGGGAGGTAGCCCAGTGTGGAGGAAGCCCTACGTTCCATTCTGTTCCCAGGTCCACAGAATAAAGACGGCTCCTTGTGCCATCTGGGTGAGCTGGTACTAAGAGCTCTGACAGGGACGCTGGCCGTTTAGCGCTGGATTCTGGGATCCGGCCCCGCCCACCCCTGTCCCCTGTGCTGGCAGTTACTGAATGCCCGCAGTGTGCTGGACGGGGCAGCCGATGAGACCTGCTCTGAAGCTGAGCCTGCTCTGGTGGAGACCAGATCGCCTTATGGGCTGCCACAGTGGGTGGCACATGCACCTCAGGGACTCCAGGGCCAAAGAGGGTGGGAGAGGTGGCCCACGGAACGGGTGACCAACACCGTTGCCTCAAGTGGGAGGGCCACAGCTACCAGTGGGGCCCTGCTGGAGGTCGAGCTGGGGGGGACTTGGTTGGGGTGGGCTCTTGGACACCTGGGGAGGGGGACTTGGGGTCATGTCCCACGTGCTGGGTTCCCCTGGACACAGGGAGAGCAGCAAGACCCCAGCTGCCACCCTACCCAGCTCTTCTCCTCCCCAGGTGTACCTGTCCCTCGTGCCCATCATCAGCGGCGTGCTGCTGGCCACTGTCACTGAGCTGTCCTTCGATGTGTGGGGGCTGCTCAGCGCCCTGGCGGCCACCCTGTGCTTCTCACTTCAGAACATCTTCTCTAAGAAGGTGCGGCAGGCCGGCCAGCTCGTGGGGTGTGCCCTGGTGGGACGCTTTGGTCCTTTGTGGCCTGCTTTTGACTCCCTTTCTGTTTGCTTTTTGGCTTTTTAAAAATCATTCATGTATGTGTGTATATATGTATGTATTTGGTATAGGGCCTCACTACGCAGCTCAGACTCACAGTGATCCTCCTGCCTCAGGCTCCCCAGTGCTAGGATTACAAGCGCGTGCTGCCACGTCTGGTTTCGTTGGCTGGCATGGCGTACCTGGGGTTCCGGGGCTGGCACTGTATGCAGTACCAGGAACTGAACCCAGGACCTTGAGCTTATTGTGCGCTGGGCACCATGGCAGGAGCAGGGGATAGAGTTCGCAGAGGCCTGGTCCCGGGGCCCCAGCCACCCTGGTGTGAACTCACTTCACAGCGTAGTCTGCTAAACACGCCACCAGCTGACTTTAGGGTTTTATTCTTGCTCTGCCTTGGGCTTTAGCGTGGGGATTTTCTGGTGCCGGGCACGGAGCCCAGGGCCGGCCCCCACAAGGCGAGTGCTGGGCTCCTCGGCTGCAGCCCGGCCGAAAGCAACAGTGACGATGTCGGTTTCTCCTGGCAGGCCCTGGACACGCAGTAGTGCAGACGCTTTTCAAGTTGCTGCGCTGGCGATTGCCAGTCAGAGCGCCGTTCGGCCGCATAGCTAACGGTCTCTTTCCCGGACCCCTGTAGCTGCCGTGCCACTCAGGTGCGACAGTTCGTGCAGGCCCTGTCCCACGGCCCCCTTTATGCAGAGTGCTTTCTGACCTTGGGCTCTTCCCTGTAACGGGCCAGCAAGGTGTGCAGGAACCAGCTCCCCCCACGCCTGGCTGTAGCCAGAAACACCGCGCCGCGTCGCACTTACTCCAGGGCTCTCGCGGTGCTTCTTGGGGTTTTTTTTCCTCCTTTAACCTGTGGAACACTGTGCTTGGTTTTTTTGGTTTTAGTTTTTATTGTTATTTTAATATATTTAGTACAAGGTCTACAGGGTCTCACTACACAGACTGGACTCGTAGTGATCCCCCCGTTTTCAGCCTCCCACGTGCTGGGATTACATGCGCGCACCACCAGCCCTCTCCCGGTCTCAGCGCGCCCCAGGGGCGGGGCTGGCATGGCACGCCACCCACTGTGCCTGTTTTGGACACGTACTATCTGTCCTTTCAAGATGGGCTGAGTACTTTGGTGTTCGGGTTGGGCATCCCTGGGTGGTGGCCAGACGCCAGGGCTTTCTGGCTCGCCATTTTCTGTTTTGGGCTTTGACAAGGCCTTCTGCGTGCAGGTTCTGAGGGACTCGCGCATCCACCACCTGCGGCTGCTCAACATCCTGGGGTGCCACGCGGTCTTCTTCATGATCCCCACGTGGGTGCTGGTGGACCTCTCGGCGTTCCTCGTCAGCAGTGACCTGGTGAGCGCGCCTGGCAGTGGGTGTGAGGGCGCGCGCTGGCATGGTGACATCTGCGGTATCTAACCTGACACAGGCTAGTGTTATAAAGAAAGGAGGCTGCAGCAACCAGCTCAGAGGCACAGGCCGTGGCGAGGGCTCCCAGAGGCTGGCGGCAGCAGGAATGATGCTGAAGTACAGGAGCTTCCTGTGAGAGGGCCACCGAGGACATGATGCCCACTGGTGACCCCTCCTAGTGGGCTGGGGTGCCAGCTGGGCCTGGAATGGGCCTCTGCCTGCTTGCCGTGCTCCCTCATTCTGTGCTGTGCGTCACCTCCCAGCCACAGCAAGGAGCCAGCTGTGGACTAAGACCTTGGACTCGCTTCCCGTTCTCCTGTACCCATCTGTTGGGGCATTTGTGCCCGCAATGGGAGAGCGGAGCCATGCTGCCAGCCAGCGTGGGGTCACTGTGACAGAAGACCTGAAATGCTCGCTTCAGCCTTGGTCGTCGGGGCTGGCCACCCGAGCGCTGTGGCAGCCTAGCGCCTCCCAGGAGGTAGCGCCTCCCAGGAGGTAGTGCCTCCCAGGAGGGTACTGTAAGGAAGCTGCTGTGCTCACAGCTACAGGGGGGAGGAAGGCGCTGGGCCCCAGTGGGGGCACACCCCAGTCCCAGGGACCTCACTTCCTTTGTTCAGACCTCCTCTTAAAGACCCACACACACGCGCCATGACACCACAGGCTGGGGTGAGCCTTCAAGGTACAGCTGTGCCTGGGACCCCAGCATGGGGACCCACGTAGCAGGGACCTTCCACCCTGGTGAGCTTGAGCCCATCGAAGGCAAGATCCTGGTGCTGTGGTGTGGGTGGGTGCAGCAGGCCTCCGCCCCGAGGATCCCACCGGGTGCCTATGTTGGGATCCTGGCAGTAGCAGGGGTGGCAGTATTGTGGCACCGGGTTCCATGCCCAGCTGGGGTCACACCTATCTCTGGGCATGTGCCTTCGCAGCCGTAGCTACAGAGAGAGCGTAAGCAGTGGCTGTGCCAGTGTGTCCTGAGGGTTGCAGGCACAGATGCCAGGCCCCTAGCACCGCACCCATCTGGGAACCACGTAATGGTTTCTACATGTGGTACAGGGATGTTGAGGAATCGAACCCAGGCCCTTCGCACTGAGCTCCATCGCCAGCCCCTTTTACTTTTCTCCTCGGAATGGGATCTTGCTAAGTTGCCCAGCATGGGCTGGAACTTGAGCTTGAGATCTTTCTGCCTCAGCCTGCCAGAGTGCTGGGGTCAGCAAAGCCCTTGTGGGTGGCCATGGGGTGATGGGGGGGGTGCTCCCGTGCGACCCCATAACGTCTGCGTAGTGACGCTGACGGGATAGGGGCAGGGCGTGGCCCCGCCAGCCAGCCAGCAGCCACCGCGCTGTCCTTCCCTGTGTCCACAGACCCACGTGTCCCAGTGGCCCTGGACGCTTCTGCTGCTGGCGGTCAGTGGCTTTTGCAACTTGGCCCAGAATGTCATCGCCTTCAGCATCCTCAGCCTGGTCAGCCCGCTCAGCTACTCAGTTGCCAGCGCCACCAAGCGGATCACGGTCATCGCCGTGTCCCTGCTCATGCTGCGCAACCCGGTCACCAGCACCAACGTGCTGGGCATGCTGACTGCCATCCTTGGGGTCTTCCTGTACAACAAGGTAAGCAGGCTGAGCCCTCCTTTGTGTCCCACCAGCCGCCCCTTGCCATGCCCAAGCCCTGCGCTCAGGGACGCGGAGCTGAGGCTGGCTGCTGGCGTCTTGCTTGCAGTGCCAGCCAAAGTGGCAGCCTTTTGCATGCCAGCCAGGCACTGAGCTCCGACCTCCACCCCTCGGCCTTTCTATTACTAAACACTCCGGTGCAGCTTCCGGGTAGCTGGGTAGTAGGCACGCGCCCCGGTGCCCAGGAAGGCCTGCTGGCTGATTGGGGCTTCCTGGAGGACGTGCTTCACTCTCGCCTTGCTCTCTTCCCCGCAGACCAAGTACGATGCGAACCAGCAGGCCAGGAAGCGCCTGCTGCCCGTGTCCGCAGCAGACCTGGGCGGCCGGGAGCGGCCCCACAATGGCCTGCTCTTCCCCGCCCACGGGGACCTCCAGTACAGCCGCAGTGGCAGCGGCGGCACCCTCACGGATCACTTTCAGTACAGCCGGCCTGGGCAGCCCAGCTCGTACACCTTGAACCGCTATGACGTGTAGCGCCCCGGGGGACAGGGTGGCCAGGCCCGCACCCCAGCGGTACCAGACACTCCTGACACCAGTGATGGCCGGTGGTCAAGGGGTAGGGTGTGGCCTGCCAGAGGAGACCCTGCCGTCCACTGGGGGCAGGACGGGGTTCCTGCCGGGCAAAGTCCCTTCCTGTGCTGTCCCAGCTCCTCGGCACAGTGGAAGCGGCTGGCGATGTGGGTGCTGCTCGCCTGGAGTGGCCAAGAGGTGGCCAGGAGGAACCCAGGGGCAGAGGACAGGCTGTGGGGTGGAGCGAGATGGTGACCATGGGCCACAGGGCGGCAGGCTGACTGGGGTTTGCATGGAGTGGCCAAGTTGGGGTGGGGAAGGGTGCAGGCAGGGCGGAAGGGCTGTCTTGCCTTCTCATCTGCCTGAGCAGGGCGGGCCCAGGCGGCCAAGGGGCTCTGGGGGTCCAGGGCCCTCCCAGCCCGAGCCTGGTGCTGCCGCCTCTGGGGAGGACCTGCAGGCTGGCGGCCGGGTCATGGGAGTGCGCCCCTAGCAGTGCTCAGCACGAGCGGGCGGCCCCGGCTCAGCTGGAAACCACTCCGTTGTTCCCACGAGGCTGCCTGGTGCCACCCTTGGGGACAAGCAGAAAGCAGCTGGCCTTGGAAGTTGCTTCTCTGCGGCTACACAGCTGATGACAATCTAATCTGGAGCAGTATCCCCGGGAACTGTCACCCACAGAAGCACGCCTGCCTCCGCCCGTGTCTGTGCTGTGTCTCCGTCACGATCCAGTCCTGTCCTGTAGATCCAGGGCAGGGACACCCAGCAGGACACGGTTCGCCAAGTCAGACCCTTCACTCAGCACTGAGCCTGGAGCACGGCACCGAGGCCACACCTGCGGCTGCAGCTGTTACGGAGGCTGAGGCAGGGCAATCTAGGCACCCTCAACAGACCCCATCTCAAGGAACAAAGAAGTTTGGATTTGGCAGAATCACATCAAGAAATCGAGGATCCTGCGTGGCACGGCCCATGAAGCCTCCAGCTTTTCTGGTGTTGGAAAGGCCATGTCCCTGTGCCTGGGCTGGGGCCAGTTCTGCTGACGCTGCCTGCAAGCACGGTGGTTCCCTATTGCAGAAGCAAGGTGACGCCGGCTCCTGGGTCTCTCCTCACAACTAGGCTTCACCAGCTAGAGCGCCTCTGCTCTCGGAAGGACTGCCCTGCGCGTGCCCAGCAGAGGGAGGCCTGGTGTCTCGAGGTGCTGCGGGGACCCCAGTCACGTCTTGGCTTTTAGGCGAGAGACAACTGGTACAAAGCAGGGAGAGGTGGGAGGTGTGCTAGTGCACACCTGTTGTCCCTGCTACTTAGGAGGCTGAAGCAGGAGGATAACGAGCATGAGGCCAGCTGGGCCAGACTCCGACAGAAGCTTGCCCAGCCCAAGGAGGGCCCTGGTTCCTGTCACCAGCACTGGGACAGATGTGGTTTACGAAAAGACCTTGTGAAAGCTAGGCGCAGCCATGCCTGGGCTGGGGCCAGTTCTGCTGACCCTGCCTGCAAGCACTGTGGTTCCCTATTGCAGAAGCAAGGTGACGCCGGCTCCTGGGTCTCCTCACAACTAGGCTTCACCTGCTAGAGCGCCTCTGCTCTCGGAAGGACTGCCCTGCGCGTGCCCAGCAGAGGGAGGCCTGGCATGCCAGCACTGGGGAGGCCGAGGCATGAGGATCAGTAAGAGTTTGAGGCCAGCCTGGGCTACACAGTTCCAGGGCCGGCTTGGACCGCATAGTGAAAGCCTGCACCAGAGCTGTGGCTTCGGGGACTCGCTGCATGGACATGAACTCGCCTGGGCTTGCCCCTGCCGAGCCCCTGACCTGGTCAGGGATTTCTGATGTTGCTGAAATTTGTGTATTAATGGGTTTTCCCCCCGCTTTTTCAACAAAAGATTGGCTGGGGAGAAAGGACGGTCTGGTTTTATCACGGTTTTTAAAATAAATGAGTATTTAATTCTGTACATAAACCCACCAAAAGCTGGGTGTGGTAGCACATGCCTGCAATCCCAGTTTTTGGGAGCCTGAGGCAAGAGGATCACCGTGAGTTCACCAGCCTGGGCGACAGTTTCAGGACCAGCATGAACTACATAATGAGACCCTGTCTCAAAAAATAAAATAAAAATAAACCCACACAAGTGCATAAACTGGACAGATGTGACATTTGACAGATTCAGCAAGTGTGTGACCAAAAGACTGGGAGGCTGAGTGCGGAGCTAGCCCCTGCTGCCTGCCACGGTTCGTGGGAGAATGGGGTTCGCGCCACGTGTGCTGGGGTGCGGGCGTCAGCAATGCCCGCTCTTCCCCAGCCTGCCCAGAGGAGAAACAGGCTTGGGTCGTTCTCAGTAGCAGGGCTCAGCAGCAGAGTTTTCAAGCACTTTATCCAAAGTCACTTGAAGGTCAGAAGCGTGTCCACACCTGGGCAGGGCACCCCAAGTGTGCTTGGCCTATGTGCCCTGGGGCCCTCGGTCCTCTTCTGGGCCACCCATATGATGTGACTTGTGGGTTGATGAAATAAAAATGGAATCATGAGCAGGCCTGAGCAGCACAGGCTGCACTCCAGCACCGCCTGGGTGACTTAGTGAGATCCTGTCTCCAAAAAAAAGACCTAGGTTCAATCCCCAGTAGCACAAAAGCCAAACAGCGACACTGTCGGAAATCCATAGTCCTAGGACCGCAGCCACAGTTTCTGACGTGCTACAGCACACTTGCACCCAGTGCGGCACCTGGTAGTTGGTTTAGGGCGACAACGAGCACCCAGAACCTGTGCACGCTGCGTGCGGGACCGTCACCTGGCCTTGGCACACGAGCGTGTGCTGGCTGCTGATCCATGGCTGTGTCCCACGAGGCTCACTGAGGCAATGGACACTGCTGAGACCTGCTGTCCCTGGGGACTCGCAGGAGGAAGGGTGTGAGTGCGCCCGCACCCTGCGCCTGCTCAGTGATCCTGGGCAGGCCTGGCATGTCTGTCCCAGGGACACTCCGTGACCGCCCCGGGGTGGCCTGTGTGGGTGCCCAGCAGCAAGGTGACTTTCCCGAGTCCCGGGGAGGGTCTGTCTGCCCCCAGGCCTGGGGCCCTGCCTGCCAGGCACCGTGATGGAGCTGGCTGCCCCCTCACCTCTACCGTGCAGAGCGTGACGAAAACAGGACCGCGAGTATTTTTGTAATACGGTGAAGCAGGTCTCTACAGCTGCCACGCGCAGCCGATCAGCCCGGGACTTTCTGAGCTGTTCTCACCGTAGCTCATGCTGGCCTCTCGTCACAGTTTTTCTGCCCTGGCCTCCTTAGTGCTGGGATTACAGGTGTACTCACTGTATTTCTAGTAACTCTGGTTTTTAAGTTAAGAGGACTGTTAGAACAAAGCGCCCATATGCAGCTGCGTCGAAGGACGCCGCCCAGCTCTCCAGACACGTACTGGGCGGGCCACCTCCTTCCAGTGTTCCCGGTCTGTGTGACGGACACCTCGGAGCCCGCGTACGCGTGGACTGGCCCTTTTTTCCGTTGCGCTCCTGCCTTTCTATGCTGTATAACTATTAGTTTGTTGACTAATAAATGTTTGGTCCACAGTTCTGGGGCCAGTAGCCCCAGAATGAGGCAGGACATCTGCTATGGGGACGTGGGCGTGCAGGGCCATCTGCTTAGGGCGGGTCTATGGCTGCCGGCCTCGTCCCCTGGGAACCCGGAGACCTTGCCCCCCGGGTCCCACCCCAGGTCCCACCCCATCAGCACAGGAGCAGAGAGGCACAGCACTGAGGACGCAGGGGCCGGGGACGAGGCACTCTTGCAGGGTTAGCTTGCGGGTTGCAGAGGCTCCCGCGCCAAGCTTCAGCACGGCTCCTGCGTCGCTCTGCAGGCCGCGGCAGCCTCGGCAGATCTCATCTTGCCCCGCGAGCCTTTCAGGAGGTTCTTTGTTGTTTGTTTTTGCGGTACCAGGGATTGAAAGGCGTTTCTCCACAGGACTCACAGGGCAAAATAAGCCAGAGGAACCCTCGCCTCAGTTGACAGCTTGTGGCCTGCAACCCCCAGGATCATCCCAGCAGCATCCATGTTCCGGGCCAGCGTGCACCTGGCGGGGGCCATGTCTGCCAGCTCTCCACACCTGGGGTCCCTCCCAGCGCGCACCTGGCGGGGGCCACGTCTGCCGGCCCTCCACACCTGGGGTCCCTGCCAGCGCGCACCTGGCGGGGGCCACGTCTGCCGGCCCTCCACACCTGGGGTCCCTCCCAGCGCGCACCTGGCGGGGGCCACGTCTGCCGGCTCTCCACACCTGGGGTCCCTCCCGTGGCTGCCACAACAGCAGGCGGGAGAGGCCGCGTGACCTGCTTCCCATCTGGGCACAGTCGCTGGTGCTGCTCGAAGCGTACAAGCAGTGCTTGTGGGCACGCGACCCCCTGGATAGCGGCTGGGGGACAGGGGGACTGCAGTGCAACCCCAGAACCACACAGTGGCTACCCGCGGGGCATCCTGGCCTCTGCACTGAGCCCTGGCCCTAGCCGCTTTTACTTTTCACTGATGGGTCTCCTCAAGTTGCCTAAACTGGGCTGGAACTTGTGATACTCCTGCCTCAGCCTCCTGAGTGCTAGGATTACACGTGCGTATCACCAGGCTCAGTGACACTTTTAAGATGCCTTAGACATGGAACCACTCCAACCCAAGGGACCCCAGAAAGTTTCACTCCAACACGCTGTGGTGTAAGACTCCAGAATCCTCTGCAGCCTTAAACTCGGCCACACTGCCTCACCCCACCCCCTTCTTGTCCAAAGCTCCTAGTAAGCACCACACGGCCAGGAGTTGCAGCACGCGCCTGGAGGCCACAACAGGAGGCTCGCTGGAGGCCGCAGCACGCGCCTGGAGGCCGCAGCAGGAGGCTCACTGGAGGCCGCAGCACGCGCCTAGAGGCTGCAGCACGCGCTTGGAGGCTGCGGCAGGAGGCTCGCTGGAGGCCGCAGCACGTGCCTGGAGGCTGCAGCAGGAGGCTCACTGGAGGCCGCAGCACGCGCCTAGAGGCTGCAGCACGCGCCTGGAGGCCGCAGCAGGAGGCTCACTGGAGGCCGCAGCAGGAGGCTCGCTGGAGGCCGCAGCACACGCCTAGAGGCTGCAGCACGCGCTTGGAGGTCGTGGCAGGAGGCTCGCTGGAGCTGCAGCATGTGCTTGGAGGCCGCAGCAGGAGGCTCGCTGGAGGCCAGGAAGAGGCCAGGAAGGGCCTGGCAGGGCACCAGGGAGCCTCAGAGACGGAAAGCCAGGGGTGAGCTGCATGCTGTGGTCCTAGCACTTGGAGGCTGAGGCAGGACCGCGGCCAGTCAAGGCCAAGCTGGGCCACACAGGAAGGAAGGAAGCTACTCTCTCCACCCATCCCCGCAGCCCTACGTGCCCACCTGTAAATCCTGCACTCAGAGGCTGAGCCAGGAGGATGCCAACCAAGGCCAAGTCCAGCCTGGGTAACTTGTTGAGACCCTCTCTTAAAGTAAAAGAAAGGCGTGGGGCTGACGACAGCTCAGCGGGAAGACTCTAGGTTCTGTCCAACACCAAGAAGAAAAATAAAAAACAAAGGAAACAAGAATGGGCCAGTGACAGCACCTGCAGCCCACGGGACGTGTCCACGCAGTTTGCTGTGTGCTTCCCTAGTCTGTGGAGCTCTGAGGGCTATCTGTGAAAGTGGACCCCAGGTAGATCTGAGGCATCTTCACTGGCGTGGGGAATACGGAACCCCAGCCCCCACAGAAACAGGCCAGCCAGGCCTGACCCCGTGAGACAGGCCCGGAGCCAGCTCCTGCCTGCCAACCCTGCCAGTAGGCCACCTCGAGGCCACAGCCCTCGCCACTGCTTTCATAATGCCTCTGTGCTGTCACTTTTCCTGAGTTATGGCTGTCTCTCCGGCCTCCTGCTCCTGGAGCAAGGGTGAATTATCTGCAAGTCGTTCGTGACAGGGCTACTAACTTGGACCCCGAGCTTGTCCAGAGCAGTGGAAGCCAGAGTTGGTCACGTGTGGAGGCAGGAGGCGGCCTCACTGCCTAAAGCAGAGAAGCTACCTCTGTCCTGAGATAAGCATCCTGACAGGTTGACATCGCTATTAGCCACTAGGCAACCTTGTGTCACGTGTTACTAACGTTGCAAAGGTACAAATGTCCATATTGCTGCTCATGGGGCCGGCTTGACAGCCAGGCGGACCCGTCACCACCTAGCCCAGCTCATCGTCGTCTCACTCTTTCCCTCCTTCCTGTCGTCGTGTGTCCGCAGGTGAACAGATCACATGGACCCACAGACCCTTACGTGAGTTAAGCAAAAGGCTACCCCCAAGAACTGCGCTCTTCTCAGGCGTAGACTCCATTGTAAAAACTGTATTACAGGGCTGGTGAGATGGCTCGGTGGTCTAAAGCACCTACTTGGAACAAGCTTAGCAAAGCGCAGGGACCGCGGTTCAATCCCCC